>VNJS01001032.1:0-16976 GCA_008042575.1 Drosophila watanabei
TGAGTGGGATCTCCATGGGTCTCCCCCTTCAAGCGATCTCCGGCTGCTGTAATATACATATTGTTTACTCCCGATTCATTCACAGTTTTTAGTTTCTGTTTTTCTTTTTTTGCGCATTAAGCATTTTTTTTTGTCGACACCTTGCCTAAAGATTGGTTGGCTTTTAATGGCCTGATAAGACGCTTAAATACGTCTTACATTATAATGAATTTTAATTGGACTTCGTAGCTTATCGTTTAATGAGTAACGGAAATGGCCAAGAGAGATCTGCGGGGCCTGTGGGTGTTATTATTCAAGATGATAAGCCCAAAAATACGAATATTTCGGGTGGTGTTTACATGACTTTTTAATTGGTGTTAAAATGATTAAGATGGAAGGTATATTATACAAAAAGTGGGAGCTGTTTTTGTCTACTAAAACATGTTTATTATTAATTCTTTGTTGACTCCAAGTTATAAATATAATTGCATATATTTAACGATAATAGAACGCACCCAAATAAGTCACAATCAATTATGCATACGCACTGTGGGCCCGCCAATTTTTATCACCCAAAAGACACGTGTGCGGGCCTATGACGAAATTGTAATGAAAAAACCCAAATAACCCCAACACAAAAAATGGCAATAAGACTAAGAAAAAAACAATTAAAATAGCGCCACTGAAACTGTAGACAAAGAGAGACAGAAGCAATAAGCTCGGGTAATACGAGATGTTATCGAAGTTTCCACCTAGACATTCACCGAATATATATTTTGCAACCGTTTCTGATGACCTATGTGAGAAAGTCTGGGAAAGTTGAGCGATAGTCGAGCGAGAAATGTGTCAACTGCGGAGTGGGTAAAAAATAATACAACAAAAATAAATTCGAGTAAATATGAGTAGCCCTTGCCCAAGCCATTTCATTCTATTCCATCGACTCCGCAGTCGCAGTCGCAGTCGCACTCGCAATCAAAGCCAAAGTCATAGCCTAGGCCTCGTCTAGTCCGCAAATTGGGAAACTAGGGGAGATATAGAGAGTTCCGGAAATGCATTGTGCATCGAATAAAACACGGACACCAAGTAGGCCCTAGAAAAATAAAGGGGTCTGCTGGATTTATTAATTTACAAGTATTAATAGAATTGCTGCAAATATGGCAGATATAAAATGATGACAAGGGAAAGAAGTTGTGCAATCTAGTTTATAGGGAGTTATATTTAGAGGAGTGTAAAGGCTCATAGAAAGGGAATATATATATATATTAAAACATTAAAAACATTGAAAGAAGGATTAAAAATGGAAGTTACTATTTGTTTTTCAATTATATTTTTCATGATATTCAATAATTTTTTTTGGACTTACGAAAATAAATATACATATTTTTGGCAAAATGAAGTACAATTATTTAAAATATATGTTTTCATTAAATAATATTTAAATGGGGAGTCAAGATATAAATATGACTGTTGCTAATCACTAGTTATTACGCCCTCAAAAGGTCCTGAAATCTAGTATTCTTTTAATTTATATTTATAAACATTTTTATATGATAATTTGTAGGATAAATCAAAGTTTAAAAAATACCAACTAAGCCCAAAAAAGCCTGAATTTCATTACGTAAAGTATTTCTGTTTTAGCTAGTTTTATTTGGCTAAAAAGTCTGCATTCTGGTTTTTAAACTCTACAAAATTACAATTTTAGTAAGCTATTGAAAATGGTAATGATGTAAACCCTTAATAAAATTTTGAAAAAATTATTCAATTTTAATTTTCTGTCAGACATGGCTGGATCGACTCGTCTGTTGATGCTGATCAAGAGTACAAGCGATTTATAGGGTCGGAAATGTTTACTTCACTGTTTGGTAAGCTTCTCACTAATGTTATAATACCCTGTAAGATCTTGCAAGGATATATTTATATACATTTTCTTCCAGATCTAAAACCCACTCTGGCGCCTTTACGTTTACTTTGTGAACTAAACCGATTTTCTATAGCCGCCTCAAGGTATGCATATGATATTTCAAATATAGATTTTTCCCAATACAGGGTGCCCTTCGTTCGTCCCAACACAAATGCTCAAAATTATTCGAACTGATGGCTGGCACTTAATTTTTATAAATCTCAGCCACGACAACCGCAGGAATAAAAGTAAAACAAAATGTAATTAAACAATACCAACCGGGAGCAACCATTATAACAAACAACCGCGGCGTAAACAGCTGCGACAGTTTTTCGACATTTCTGCATTACCGAAAACATTCGGGGGAAATTCTGTTAAAGGAAAAACCCCTTTTACACAATCCGCTCCAACTTTTACACCCCTTCCCTCCCCTCGCGACACGAAGGGAGAACCACAAAATGCGTGTTTATTAATTAAGCGCATTTGTTTTCATTAAACAAACGTTTTAATTGAGCATGAAAGTTGGCGCCGTCGAAATAAACGCGACAAGGCAATAGACGTGGCCATAAAAACAACAACAAGCCTTTAACCCATTTAACCCATGCCACCCACCTGACGCACACACAAACAGGCAGCGAGACAGACCTACATAGTAATTAATTTCGTTGTATTTTAATGGATTTGCATTTGGTAGACATAAGGAAAAGCAGAGGAAATCCCAATGTGCTCAGTGAGTGATTGATGAAAGCCTTTTTCAAGGATAATAATAATTTGGAAAAGTACGGAGAGTCCTGAGAATATTTAAGTTTAAGAAATTAAAGTGAATTAAATTTTAATAGTAGGAAACCCATTTTGTAAAGGTAAAAAATTAATTCAAGAATAACAATTAATCGGGAAGGTAAGGAGAGTTCTAATTTTAAAATTAAAGAAATTAAAGTGCATTTAATTTTAAAAATAGAAAAACAATTTTATATAGTTACAAAAAATAATTAAAAATATATACAAATTGTAATAAGAAACTAAAAATGTTCATAGAAGTGTTTAAAACCATTGAAATTATATTTTTAACTTTAATTATAAAACAATGATTTATTTAACACACAATTTAATTAGGTAATCCTATTTTTATAACTATATTTATTAATATATAAATAATAATATAAATTAAGAAATATTCTTCACATATCTCAAATTTCCAACAGATAATGATACCTCACAGAATAACCTAACCCATTTTTGTTTATCCGCTTCATTGCTCACTTTATATTGCCATTCATTGTGGAGCTCCGCTCTGACCCGTTCCCCTTTTCAACGAGTCCATTGGGTGCAATTAAAATTCGGCCTCGAAATTATTATTATTGCTTATGAAAAACACTTTTCCACCAAAGGCAAGAACTCTCACTCATCCCATCCCATCCCCCCGTACTTCTCGCTGGAAGCTTGGCCAAAAACTTTTTGGCCAGGTCTCGACATCGTTGGGATGTTTTTAAAAGCACTTTATACGCCAGCCACACGCTGCATGATATAGATATAGATCAGGCTGCCAGTCCCTTCACCATCTTACCCCCCTCTCCGCCCACAGTTCCTGTGATTATTTTTCATAAACTTGGCAAATGTTTTGGGAAATCCATTTAGCGAGCGAAGGCAGCCGCATTACTTTATCTCTATCTGAGGCCATCAGGATTATGATTTGTGCTCGGGTGTGGATACTTGAACTGCGCGGACGGAGTGAGTTATGGCATCCATATACTCAATATATACATATATATATATAGCTATACATATATGTGGTTGTGAATTATGCCAAGTCAAGGAACTTGGAATAGTTGGCAAAGTTTCCTTAGACCACAAGTGCCAGAGCGGCAATGAAAGCAATTTGATAATGATATATGCGGGTTAATAGATAAGAGATAATTATGGGAGGAGTGGACTGTCTAGGGATTATAACTAATGGAGAGAGTACCTGGATAAAATTAATAAACAATGAGCTGGAAAATATAGCTTTCTGTATTTCAATTTGTATTAATTAAAATATTGTGATTGGAAGAGGAAATAATATTGAAATGGTTTGTTAATTTTTATATATTTAAACATTTATTGCTATTTTTAACAGAAATATTATAATGGTTATGGTCTTTTTCTTAGTTTGTTTATATTAAAACATTGATTGCTATTTTTTAATAGAAATAAATGCATATCATATAATTTACTAGTAAAATAAAATTCGTTGGAATTTTGTATTCGTTTTGCACTTAAGATATTTCTAAAACCTTATGTTGTAGAATTTAATTGAATATATAAATTAATTAAATTTAAATAATTTAGCTAAACTCTGTTTAATTTTATACTCCCAAGTTTTAGTTAAAAACAGGTTCACTATCAGGTAAATATTTGATGAATTTTCCAAGGCTTTTAAAGAAAATATATATTTTAAACATAAACAAAAAATATTCCCGCATTGATAAGTTTACTGAAAAATCCACTCAAATGGCAAATAATGAAACTTAAACCTCCAAATTTTCTTCGCTTAATCTTTCAAAGCTTTTAAATGAATTATTTAAATTTTTTCTGCTTTATAAAATTTTTCTGCCTTGTTATTATGTATTTTTTGTTTTATTTGTTAAGTTACCCTTATTTTTCTTATTAGTAAATTTAATTTGCGCCAATGTGCTTCGGAATTTCCTCTCACCTCGATTTCTACCCCCAAATTTCCCCCCTCTGCTTGTCATAAAAATATGCGACATTTCGTTTTTATCGCTTTTGAAAAACTTTATTCTTGGCTCTTTGGTGTTCAATTCCTCCAACTTCTCTCCATTTGCTCATTCTTTTGATTTCGCCTCTTGCTCGTTTTTGTATTATTCTTTTTTTTTTCTCTTTCTTTATTTTATTTACAATGGCAATTTTCTTTGTTTTAAACAAGCAGCGCATTGCTTTTTATTTGTGATGCTCGATTGGCGATTGGAAAGCGCCCGATTGGCTGCGATTTTCGGACAGCTTGATGGGGTTGGGGGATGTACTATGGATTGAAATGGGTTTATTTTTGAGAAAATATGTGGTGAGTAAAAATATATATATTTTCTAAATATATTAGAATAGTAAAAACATAATATAAAGTAATAAATAGTATTTACGAAATACTTACGGTGAAATATAAGTAATTATTTTTTGAATTTAATTTCTAAAAAATTAACTCATGATGCTGAAAATAAATATGATATATTCTATGATATTTATTCTATACTTCAGATATGATAAAATTTTTAAAAACTCATAAAAAGGTATTTGGTAGAAAAAAAACCTCAATTTTTGAGGCATCAAATTAAATGTACATTTTTTCGATTTCAATTTAAAATATGTGCCTTATTTTATCCTCTTTAAGATTTTAATACCAAGAAAGATTCTGTAGCACCTCCAATTATTTGTTATACATTAATTATTTAATTTAGCCCTTAAACAAATAATTACATTTAAAAAAACCAAGTAAGAAAGCCAGAGTCAATGCTCTAATATCCATGATATCCACTGTACCTTTGCCCCACCCAACCAACACCAACTTAACATCATCAAATACATGGCTTTCCTCCTTCGCCTTGCCCCAGACCCCACTAGAGGCGAAAAACAGCTTTTCCGCGTCGCCATAAAATGCAAGTGGTCAAGTGGAGGAGCTCGGTGGCAAAGGAGCAAGGATTCAAAGAGGAAATCACGAGATGAAAAACGAAGAAAAACAATTAAATGGCAAGAAGCAGCGGCAGCCAGCAGTCGACAGAAGCAAAACAAGCGAATAAACTTGGAAAATTTGGGCGGGAAAAGTCGAAGGAGGGAAGCAGTGCAAAAGCGGAAAAGCGAAAACTGAATGCAGCATTTGCGACACGTCGAAAAGCGTCAGCGCCAATGGCAACTCAGTTTAATTGAAATCAAGTGGCAAGCGGGGAAGCGGGCTGCCTGCCCCCGGGTGGGGTCTGTGAAACTGGTGTGGGGGAAGGTTGATTGCCGGGGTGGATTGCAAATCGAATTGAAACGCCGAAACGTATTCGAAAATCGACAGCAAACGTAATTGAAATTGCATGAGCAACAATGTGCGGTGGCTAAAGAAAACTGTTTTTGGGGCTTGGAGGCAGAAGGAAGGCTGGGGAAAACCCTGGTGGAGTGGCCCTGCCAAATGGAGGAAAGCCAAGCCAGTGGACAGCCCTGGCCCCCAATCAGCCGCCGTTTGCTTACTTTACACATAAATTGGTAACACTGCGACGGAAGTGGAGGGAAAAATTAACCAGAAAGTGGAAGAGAACAATACCCTACATTTAAATACAAGTTTTATAATCAAAGACCTTGACTAAAGTTCCATTTTTAAATAAAAAAAATGAAAAGTTCTTAAATATTTAATATTTATTTTAAATATATAAAGTCTTAGCGAAATATTTACTATTACTTGTGGAAAAATCTCTAAACTTTTTTAGATAAATATTCCCAACAGGAAGGATTCCTTTTAAAAATATAAACAACTAAAGGGAAAGTTTTTTAATGGGCTTTCAAAACGTTTAAGTCATATAAAAAGCAATTAATTATAATTAATTGCCGAATTTATTTGTAATATCTTTATTTAACTTTAATCCCAAAAATTTTCCCAAATTCAAATACTCTGAAAATGTAAAAATACCCCCTTGCAATATTTCCAATTCTTTCCAATTTCATTCTGTTTACTTCCTTGACTTTTTATGGATTTCAATACGTTTTTCCTGTTACCCTCCCCCAAACAGTTGTAAAAGGAAATTTATGAGCCATGTTTAAGAAATTAAATCTGCAGCAGCTGCCAGTTTCTTAAACTGATTAACAGTTGGCAAAATTTTTGTTTAATTACTGCGGCAGAAAAATATATGTATTCACGCACAAACCATCCACTTCGGCAGTCAAATAAATTTCCATTTAGTTCAAGTGATTCATGCAAAGATTTCCACTTTGGCATAAGGCAGATTTTTCAACCAATTTGCAAATTGTTTTCTAAGCACACAAACAAACACAGGAAGTCAAAAAAAAAAGAGAGATGGAGATAGAAAAGTGTCAGCAGAATAAATGCTGACAATAAATAAAAATGGAAAATGATTGAAACATGTGTCCGGAGTCCGGGCATTTTCGATTTTTTGATATGCCATGCACGTTCTATGTGCCAGCCTCCTGCGTCTCCTTCTCCATCTGCCCGACACTGTTTCCTGTACTTTTGGCGTGTGTCAATAGCCAGGATGTGTAAACAAATAAGAAAACAATCAGAGGCGACATTTTCTAACCTAACGTGAGTGCGCACAAAAGTATGCTATAAAAATATGATGAGTCTGCCAAAGAGACACGAACGCTAACGTCAAGGATAAAGCAGGAGGAATACACAGTATCCTTAGGAATATTACGATTGCACATAAAAATTGTTGCTAAAGAAGTGTTCACATTGTACTAAAATGAGGTTAAAGGCTGGCGGGAGAATAGCAAATGTTTATTTTACGGCGTCTTGTCTGACATATTAAATAAAAAGGAGGACTAAAAATAAAATAATACCGATTCTATTGATATTTATTCGTACAAAATATAAATATGTTTCTGACAAGATTACTATATGTTTATATTTGCTTAAACACCAAGATAATACCAAGGAAACTTTCTTAATTAATATTTGTAAACTAAACTGAGGTATATTAATACATCAGATTACTTTTTATCCGTACAAATCCTTATAAATAAAGATACAAATTATATATATTTCTGCCTAAAAATATAGCAATAAGTATCTACAAAAAAAACTACACTTCATATAATATTTTTTCAATTATCTTGCAGGTAGAAAATCTTCAGAATTTTTAAATTAATACATCAGATAGCTTTTTATCCGAACAAATTATAAATAAAGCTATTTATATTTCTTCCTAGAAACCTTAATCTTAATATAAAAAGTTCCTAAAATTAAATACTACACATAATATTATATTTAAAAACCCAACTTTTAGGCAGAAAATATTCAGAATTTTTAAATTAATACATTGCAACTCCATTGATTGATTTTCCATTACTATATCTGGATGTATATGTTACGCTTCCATGTGCGCCCAGTGGCCGAGTTAACCCCTCGATTTCCTATCAATATCAATAAGCCATATCGATGTCATTGAATGACAAGCCCAACTAATACCATATTGATTGCCTTGACCAACCCCAGAGGCAGGGAACTGCAGCCACGAAGGCATTTGCACCACATAACTCGGCATCAGGCGGCACATCCTGGGCATATCCTGTTGAAGTATAAAAGGGTTTATGGCGTGTTTGCAAAAAGAACACAAAAAACCAATAATAAAAAAATATATATATATAAATAAATATAATAATAGCGCAGTGAAAGGAGAGAAACAAAATCCCGAACAAACATTAATTTGTAACGCACGTTTGGCCAATTTCGGTTTTACAATTTTGACCAACAAAAATGTACCCCAAGTGACCGCATAACGAGCGCAAATCAATTTGCCACGTTGATAAGCAACCCTCCAACGATGATAACCCTTTTTTTTGTAACCCTTTGCCCCGTGGGCCCCCTTTGCTGTCATAGCCGGGGATTTATAGATATTAAATTAGACGGGATTTTAACACGCGCACGTAACTTTGACATACATCAACCCGACTTAACTTTGCAGAAAAAAATATAAAAAAATATATATGGAAGGCGGTCGAAAAAACAATCTCAAACAATGCAAATTGTATGCCAAATGTTGAGATTTGTTTTGCTGACCGAACCAGAGTATAAAAGAAGTCGTATATATGTACATTTAGATATATATAACATACACACATGTGTGTGTCCCAGCTGCGCCTCCTGTCTTCGTCTCTCTCCTGCGGTTGCCCCAATTTCATTCCCGAATCGCATTATAATCATAATAATAATAATAACAGTAAGCAAAGATGACAGCAAATTTCAAATAGGTGTGAAATGAAAACTCTGTTGTGTATAGGAGATTGGTCAGCAGTTGGTCTCGCACTCGGGGGGTGGGAGGATTTGGGGCTAAAGTTGCTACAAAGTCACAGATGTTATGTGGCCAATGGGAAATTCAAATTTGGAAAAGGATTATTGACCAAATATTGGCTGCATTTCCTGGGGGGAATGGCTGGATGGATTTTTGTTTGGATTGGTCAAGTCTCGAGATTGAGACTTCGGGGTGTGGTTGTGTTTCGAATTCGTTATTGTTAAAGGTTTAATTTAATCACAAATTTTAACTATCTAATATAAAATATTTATTAGGGTTTATGGAGAGTGTGTAAGGAAATAATGAAGATATTGCTATAATATTTAGGCGACTTTAAGTATTTGTTTAAAATATTTTAATGATCTTGCATATTAAACATATTATACAGTTTCTACAGGTCAGATCTTTTTATTTTCCAACTTCTTAATAGTATTTTCTCAACGTTTGTTGAATTCCCCAACACTTTTGAAAATGTTTGCTCCCTAAGACTGTCTTTTTTTTTGAAAATTTACAATGCCCAGTAGCCATTGTCCACCTTGAAACATGTAACAATGAAATCATAAATATTTGAGCTGCCTCAAAAGTATAGTCTTTCCTCCACATACAGTTTAATGAACTATGAGTGCGATTCCCCAACTCTCCCGCCCGTCCATAAGCCCCAATCCCTGACATTAGCCATGGCTATTTACTTTTCAGTTCGCTTCGGACCAACTCCGATTTTTTAGGGCCAACATGTGAAAGAAAATAAAAATCTCACAAATTATTTATTAATTACCCCGACACACAACCTCGCTTGATTCGAGCTGCTCAATGGTTGTGGACTGAGAGTCAAAAAGTCAAAAGTAGTATTTTCAATTCTCAGCTTATCGCTATTGTAAATTGTAATTTCTTCTTCTCCCTAGCCTCTTTCTGGTGTTCTATCTTCCCTCCTTTTTTTGGCACAATAAAACAATAAATCAATCACAGTTAGGACTGTGTGTTGTGTTTTTTGTTATCTTTAACCAAGTTTTTAGTGTCTTGCTAGATTTTTTTGTGGGGCTAAAATTTTAAGAGGTCTTGTAGTAACACTGGACAAAATTTTACAGAATTATGAATATTAAATTGCTTGAAAATTAAAAACTTAAAATTATATGGTGTCTAATATTATTATTTTAGATAATAATTTATATTAATTTAAAATAAAATTTAAATGTAAAAGCATATAGTTTTTCAATTAAATACTGAAATTCCTTAAAATAATCTTAGTCCCTTCAATAATTGTTAGTGTAAATTTGTTTCCCCATTTTCCTTTTGAGATCTGTTAAGTGCGATAAAAGAAAATTCCATGACATGTTTTCTGCCATGCATAAATTTATATTGAATTGTCTAGATCAAAGCTAAAGATGCGGGCTGCTTAGAAAACATATAAAGAGTGGAAAATGGGGGGAAAAGGTGGGACTTTCTTTAGTGGATTTAAATTTTTAGCAGTTAACATTTTTATGGAAGCAGCAAAGTCAATTAAAAAGGCAACACAGTCGAAAATCAACAAGCTGTGGTGGAAAATTACCTTTTTTATTATTGAGAAAACTCACTCAAGCGTTGAGTTTCCATTATCTCACTCACACTCACATTGAGGCACTCATTCAACAATGGCGGCTTCATCGGTTAACGGTCTGCGTGCTCTCTCGCTCTTGTGGGTGTGGCCATCGTCGATGGTTCCATTTACCATTTCGTTCCTATGGCCGCTTACCGCTGCGACTGAGTAAATTAAAATTTTGTGTAGTTTATTATTAAATGAAGCGCATTTTTGTATTTGTATGTGGACCGACTGAATGTCCGTCCGTCTGTCTGCCTGTGTGTATGCGAGTGTGTGTATGTGTGGGCATTGTGAGCAACAGCGGCATTTTTATATAGATAAACATAAAATAAATCGTGGGCCGTCGGTGGTTTAAAAGTCCCCCCCTTGGACGCAAGCCCGCAGACATAAGGCACATAATAATATTAAAATGTTAATTAGCGTATTAATTCAGTTCGGCGTTGAAAGATCAGGAAGGAGATTTTAAAATGTATTGTTGGGTTATTCAACTTTAAATAATAATAAATTAATAATAAATAAATATTAATAAAAATAAATACCTTAGAAATAAATGAATTATCTTAAAAATAAAATTGTCTAGTGAATAAATCTGTTAAAAATTAGATAATGTTTTATTAAATGTAAAATCACGCTTATTATTTATTCCAAAAACTATTTACAACTTGTAAAACATACCATTACCCTTAAACCCTATTTATTACAAAACCCTTTATAAATAACAGCTCTTAATATTTAATAACCAATTTATACTATCCACATTTCAATTTAACATTCAACATTTATTACTCTCATTTATTGGCAGCACAATTTTTAATTATTTAAATGAATAAAAGCCAAACAAAAAAAAAGGCAGCAGTGCCCGTTCTCAATATTTATAGCTTTTTAAACAAATAAACAGAGTTCGCAGTTCGCTGGCAAAAAGGCCACCCACAAAATCCCAGCGAAAAGCAGGAGAAACTCACGGAAAACCCATGAAAATGCACTCAGAGAGGGAGAGGGCGAGAGAGAGAGAAAGAGAGACAGCCAGTGCCGGGATCAGTGGCGTTTCAGTCCCAGGCTCCAATCCGAATCCGAAATAGTTGATTTTAATGATGTACATAATAAAATTCCCATTCGTTTTGTTCCAATGCCACTGTTCCTCGTCTGCATTCCGCTTGTTCACACTGCCTGCGGAACACTCGCCTTGGCTAGAGAGTGAGAGAGCGATGCCCTGATTTACTCACCAGAGAGTGCGAGCAGGTTAGTCGCCCATGCGGCCATCTCGCTCGCACTCCCACAGCTAGCGATGCTGCGAGGGGTTGAAACGATTGAAACGATGCCCAGATTGTGCGACTGAGTCAATTTCGAAATCATTCGCCCGCTTGGCCAGTCAGTCGAAATTTTCTCGTAGGCCTAAACAGCCGACTTTTCCGGCGCTTTTCCAAAAAGGTGAAATACCAAGGCGAGAATCTGACCGGTGGATTTCAAAAGTGTGGTTTTTCGAAAGAAACAGAAACAGTAACGAACTGAACGTGAAACGTTATCGGAAATCGTTTTCGAAAAGTGCTTGTGAAATTCGAACTTCAGATCTTGTGATCTTGACTATATTTTAATACTATTTTGATCTATTATAATTAACTCAAAAACCCAAAAAGAAAGCAAAAGTGATTTTGGAAAGTTTGCTAAAGTTTAAGCTTTAACTTTCAAGACTTAAAAGTGCCCATGTTAAGATTATAAAGAACTATTGGATTCAATATGAAAAAATACCCATAAATTAAAGATCAAGAACTGAAAAATCAAAAAATACCTTAAAATATTTGAAGAACAGTCTTATATTGTAAATAAGAAAGTCTACAACTCGGAACTACTTAAAAAATGTATAAAGCTAGTTAAAAACCCTACAGTCTTTCAAAAAATATAAAATATTTCGGAATATAAAACAGAATATTTAAAATTAAAATAAAAAATATAATAATTTGACATTTTAAAACAAATACTACCTAAAAGATAAAACTATAAAAATTCAAACTAGTTTAGGCTTATATTGCCTAATAAGCTGCACTGGAAAATCAAGAGGAATTTAGCTTGAATTCAGATATATATAGATTATTCCGTAACCGATCCCAAGCTGGGTAGTCCATTCCTGAACCTAACGCCGGCGGGTGGCAGCAGCAGCAATCCCTCGCCTTCGCCCACATCCACGCCTCCAGCGGCCTCATTGGACGCCAAGGTGGCGGCCAAGCAGCTGGCCCAGAGCTTCCAGCTGTCCGCCAACTCGGCCTTTAACTTGGCCCTGCCGCCGAGCTTCTACAGACAGCTACCGCAGCAATTGCCGCAGTTACCGCAGCTTCAGCAGCAGATCCAGCTTCCGCCACAGCTGCCGGAGTGCCTGGACTATAATAACCACGACACGCCCGAGATGGATCTAATCAATCCTTATATGCGGCACCACAGCTTCGCGGCTGCCGCCCAGGGGAGCCCACCGTCGGCGGCGCAACGTCACCATCATTTGGCGGCAGCCATGAGCAACGGATTCGCCGATGTCCATGCACATGCGATGGCGGCGGCGGATTACCAGCAGCAGCTGGCCGACTATCACAGTGCAGCCGCCGCTGCGGCCGTGTATGCCAATAATAATAATAATAACAACAATAACAATAATAATAATAGCAGTAACAACAATAACAGCAGTCCGCTGATGCTGCTGAAGGCGGCACATGGCAAGGACACGGATTCACCATCCACCACGCCGCCGCCGCTCGCCTCCTCCCGTCTCCATTCCGACTCCTCGCCATCGCCGCGCTACGAGCACAACTCGAGTCCCGGTGTGGACAGTGCCAAGTCGTATGCCCTCAGCCAAAGGAGCAGCGGTGGCGAGGATCCTGGCCAGAACAGCGAGTCTGCCAGTCCGCCGCCTCAGGCCGCGGGTGACTTTAGTCCCGAGAATCTCAGCAGTCAGCGGGCCAAGTTCCAGCATCACCATCATCATGGCGTCAATCCGCTGGCCCATCACAGTGCGAATCCCGGACACCATCACCTCCACCTCAGCAATAATAACAACAACAACAACAGCAGCAGCAACAGCAGCAGCATGGATCACAAGCTGCCACTGAGCTTCCTGGGCCCCCCGCTGGCCGCTCTCCACTCGATGACCACGGAAATGAAGGGCGGCCAAGGGGGTGTCGGCGGTGTGGGTGGTTCAGGCAATGGCTTGTCCTACGGCCACAGTCCCAACTCGCATCTGATCAGCGATCGGGGTTCGGGCGGCAGCTCCTCGTCCTCATCGACCACGGCGACCACCACGAATAGCCAGGGAGCGGCCAATCCGCATGGCATCGATACGATCCTGTCCAAACCGCCGCCAGTGACGTCGGCGGGTCTAAGTGCTTTAACGGGAGGTAAGTTATGATGTTCATTAAGATTTAAGTAATATTTTTATTTATTTATATTTAATTTAGACCTTTCAATATTAGTTTGAAGGTTTAATTAATTGAATTTTAATTAACTTTAAAAATAATTGTTGAAAGGGTTTTCATTTTTTCAAAAATATCATCAATAAATTTTTTAGAACATGGCTAACTATTGACAAATATAGCATTTTATTTTTTTACTTACATTCATGCATAACTCATATGATACTTTTTACTCGTTGAAACCTATTAATATATTTCATTTATATTTTTCTAAGCTGCTTAAAAAGTCTCTTGTAAATAGGATTTATAACAATCAAAAGACTTTACTCAAAACCAAAAAATGCTTTTAAAAGTCTTTCGACTTAAATACTAGGTTTACTTATTATAATTTTAAATTACGTACCTAATATTTCTATAAATTAAATAATCATTTAAAAATGACGCGACTTAGGATCTTCAAGCCCTTAACTATAACAAAACCAATTCATTTAATTTTTTTTTTTAATTTGATTAAGTTCTATAAAGGAGTGTCTTATAAGAATTATTTTTGGCATACAAAACATTTTTTTTTCAATCTCAACTAAAATTTTACCTTTATTTAAAAACATTTTAAATTACTTATCAAAAATAGTACCTATATAAATGATATCATTTTAAATTACTTGTCTAAAATAATACCTATATAAGTGATATAATCATTTGTCGTGTCCAAGGATCTCTTAACCCCTAACAAAAGCAATCAGCTGCCAACTTCGAAAACCTCCTACAATTATCTTCCATAAAACGCAATTCAATTCACCAAATCGTTATGCAACATTAAAATATATATATATGTTATATACAAATCAAAAGATAGCAGACACACAAACGCGAAATATTTTAAATGCTTCAAAAACTCGTTTCGCAAACCGAACAAACAAAAAAAAAAAGGAAATAAAAGAAAGAAAATGTATGTGTTTTGTTTACGAATCCGGTTTGGCATGATTCCATATGATTCAATAAAGGCAATTCCAATTCCGATGCCCCATCAACCCCTCCCGCTGCTCGGTCATTATGTGCTCCAGCTGCGCCCCCGAAAAACCCTTTTACCTAATCAGGCCAATTTCAGATATTGGGCACAGCCCAAAAATGGTTATAATATCCAATTGCAAAATTACCACAAAACGTAATGAGATACGCGTTTTAACGTTAAATGTTGCAGCAATTAGTTGTCAAATTGTTTGTAATTAAATCAAAATGACACACGAAAAACGTGGGCAATCCACAACGGACTTGGCGTGTATTTGTAACTAAAATGATTTTGTTTTTTTTTTTTTGTTTCTGGATTTTTCGACAGTTAAATGTGGACCAATTGTGAGCCATGACAAAGGAGAGGCCGAGGGGCGGCCAGCGACAGGGTGCTGACAATTTGCCATAACATTTTTAATTATTTTTAACGAGGGCGTTTATGTGATTTGATTCGTCAATACTTTTTTTGTTTGTTTGCTTTTTTGGTCACCAAAAGTGTTTCTCATTCTTTTTATGACAAATTATTTAATGGCTTTTAATTAATTCGAACAGAAATCCGCATTGTGTGTGTGAGTTCAGCATGAGTGGGCACAAAATTTGGCCAGCTGAGAACAAATTGAGCGAAAATCTCATGAAAGGGAAACGCAAACGTTTTTCAAAGGATTAGTTAATGGCTTGATAGTGATTATATAACCGATCATGAAGTGGAGCAATTTGTGCTGACAATAACAATTCATAGAGTCTTTTGAGAGTTGGCGCTCTTTGGAGTATGTTTTTTGTTGTTTTGATTCTAAATATTGTATATGATTTTATAGATGGGAAAAAGGCTTATAAACTAAGTTGTTTTTTATATTAATATCACAATATTATTCAATAAACATCTTTTTATTAATTAATTTTCTAACTAATTATTTTTTTATTTATATTTATTCTTCACAGCTGGCATTCCCCGCTTCTCCATCGCCGCCGCCGCCGCGGGCATGGCCCAGTATCTGTCACAGAGCCAAGGGGCGCCCCTGAAGACCCATGCTGGCCACATTGTGGATCGCACGCACCTGTACTGGCCGGGATTGCAGGGATTGGTGGCCAATCCGATTGCGTGGCGCGAGCGACTTTCTAATACAAGTAAGTAGCAGGGGAACTTAAATACGTACACAGGAAAATTTTAGACATTTAGACACATCTCCAAAGACATACATGTAGACGGAGAAATTGTATTTAAAAATGCTATTGCAGCTATTTAAAATTAAATGCAAAGGTTGAAGATTTGCTTATAAATAGTAACAAAATTATTATCTTAGTTAATTTAAAATTTTTACCAATGCAATTTAATATTTTTATTTTGAATACTAGAATTTTTAGTACAAGTCAATGATTTTTTAAGTTTGTGTCACGATAAGTAGATGATAAAGGAGTATGTTTATGACAGAATGAATTAAGGAACTTTCACAGATATAATACATTCACTGATAAAAAAATAAATAAAATATAAATCTTCTTTCAAGATATTGTGCATTCTTAAATTAAGATCTTAAGATAAGATCTAAAGTTCTGTAATTACGAGATTTTAAGCTTCATTTAATACCAAAACAACTTAAAAAAAGAATAAAAAAATATCAAAAGAAGACAAAAATATTCTTGCGCTACTTTTGTAACCAAAAGTCTTGAAAAATGACCAAAAGTCTTAAATTCTTTTATCAGTGTTTACCAGATTTTTGCCCAGGTTTTATTCCCTTTCCACTCAACTTAAGAATTTTTGTATCTTTTTTGAAAACTTGTATACTCTGTTTTAGTATTTCTTACTACCTTTGAGTAACACTCTTATGATATTTATTTAATTTTCCTTGAATTATTTCCTTTCTCAGTAAATATTTCAATCAATCAGTGTTCTTGAAACTTTATGCTCTTTATGTTAATATTCTTTCCTGACTAAAATTGTAAAAAAAAGAAATGGTAATCCTCACTTGACAAACGTTAATTTGCAATTGATTAAAGATCAATCAGAAATCGGTGCAATCAGAAAGCGGTGAATTGAGCGCGTAATTTGGTTACGATTGTCAGCCGTCGCCATGCCACGCCTCGTTGCGATTCGGACTTCCTGCTCAAAGGGGGGGGGGGGGGGGGGGGGG
>VNJS01001057.1:0-24142 GCA_008042575.1 Drosophila watanabei
AAATTTTAAAATTAACATTTTTATGGAAAAAAAAGAAGGAAAGTTTATCCTGCAAGTATCACACAGCTGCAGGGTTTGCTGGCAGGAGGAAAGATCCTAATGAGTTCAGTTCAGTAAAGAAACAGATCCTGTTATTCCAAAAGTTATATGAGCTACAGCTACTCTTTCGAAAAGGATAAAAAAGCATACGAATTTTATGCATGTCTATGAATTTCGCTTGAAAAAAATAAATAGATAGTATTTAAATGTTTATTTAAGCAAATGACAAACATGGAAGAAACAAAGGATCAAATGTTGATTGTTAATCCTTTGCATTTTACGCAATTGGGTTGGCACGCTGAAGGGTGTTTTTCATCATGATCCTATCCACATTATCCTTAAATTTTCATCAATTTTGAGTTAAAATATCATATTTATCACAATTAGACAATGTTTTAAGCGAAGGGAATCAGTTCCCAATCAAGCAAAACTAACTGAAGTTTTTTGATTCATTTTCCTATTTACTTTTCGAAACTTGTAGCTGAAGTATCCGTAACAGAACGAGTCACCATACATGCCACTTGTGAATCGTCATTTTCCCTAATAGTTATTCTATGGATTTATGCAGTACAACTCTTAATACATCTTCATACATGGCGGCTTAAATGCTAATGTTCCTGTTTTGATGTGTCAGGCGGCTTTATCGCTCCACGCTTGAATGGAGGGCTCGTGAAATGTAGGTCAGCGCAGGGCCAAGTTTGCGTCATGTCGATAATGGGCCCAGGAATTGGTCCATAAATTTGTATAATTGTTGTAACGACGGCTTGATGTCTTGTCTACACATCGGCCGGTCGTCTAAGCCCGATACTTACACGAATGCGGAGCCTCCAGGATGGGATGTACTGTATGTTGTGTACATGTCTTCCGTTTTACGATTGCCGTTATTGCGCGGCCCTCGAATTCAACCTTTTATCCTCAATAAAACGGAGGAGCCTGGCGGAATGCTTTTAATTTCTGGACCTCGACCCGCTCGTTAAGTGCCTCTTCGTCGTCCTCGGCCGCCGAATTGCTTTGTTGGATGTGGAATGCGTACTTAAAATAAAATACGCATTCGTAGGAAATTTCAGTTCGGCATTTACATTTTGGAATGGACCGGCCGGCGGTCCGGATGCTGGCTCTAAACTTTGGCAGTTGGTCAGCAGCGGAACCTGGACACAAAATCTCTCAATCAAAAGTTGAATTGTGCACTGAAAACAATTTCTGTTCAAGTATGCATAGCATATTTTAAAATGCTTTTTAACTTTTTCCTATCTTACAATTTGAACGTCTACAAATGTCGATTTTTTTTTTTTAATTTAATCAAATCCCTTTCGGAGTTAATTTTCTATTTACCTAAAAAGTTTAGAAAGAAAACTCTTTAAATATAATATTTAATATAATGCTTTCTTAGTTAAAGAAAATATTGTTTTTAAAATGTTTTCCGTGTGGCAATGAGTTTTTTGCGCCTTCTGACGGCGCATAATTGAACGGGGAGACTACCAGGCATAGGGGGAAAGTCGCCGGCCCCACCGGAGTCCATCTTTCATTATTTGTGGTAATTGGGTTCCTGTTTCCGGCGCAGCTTCCAAATTCAGACTGCGAGGCGCATTTTCGGGCGCATTGTTTGTCGCTTTGCCAGGAGAGTGGGTCCTGGTTCCTGCTTTCTGAGCTCTGTTTTTTGGTTTGCTAGCTTCTGGCAAGTGTCCCCGGCTATTGCCTATCGCAATGAGCAACCTCCGCCTGCGCCGACCATAAAATTTTGTAATATACTCGGCTCGGGGTGGACGTGAGCCCCGTAGGATTTATGGGGTACACGCTTAGCGGGCCGCCGCAGGAACTGGGAACGGAGCCCAACAGGCAGCTAGTTCATCAACGTGTTGAGCTGTGCGTGGCGCGTAAAAGTTGGCTCGTAAAGTTTCGCAAGGATCATTCGGGTTTTATTAAAAAATAAACTATACAAATTTGACACAGATTATTTATACATAAGTACGCAGCGAAGTGCGGAGGGCGCATGAATATGCAAACGGCAAGTGGGATGCGGATGTGGCATAGATGAGCATAAACATGAACATGCGGCATTGTGGAAATTTCAAAGTCCCAACGGCGGATCCCCATAATGCAGAGGCTTCCATTAATGACATACATGTGTATGCTCTCGTCTCCGTCCGATGGCCACCGGAATTCGAATTGGCAGCGGCATTATCCGTTTATCCCAAGGGACTTTTCATCCGAATTGAATTGTGGTGTTTCACTGTAACTTGTGTGCTTCACCACCCGCGCCTGCCAACTGATGATTCCAGTTGTGGGTCGTAAATTATTGAATCCGTTGGGAGACTGACACTAACATGCAGCCGAAGAGCCACAATTCTGGGAGAAGTGACCTTTAAAAACTTGGAGTTTCGAGTAACCAAATTATAAAATATTTATCTTAATTGTATATGTCTACGGATTCATTGAATGAGAACTCTTTTTTTATTCCTAAATTCTTTTAAAATAAGTGTAACACATCTGAACATTCTCTTAGATCGAATTGTGGCAACCACATTTGCTCCGGTAAAGAGTTCGTTTATAATATTTACTATTGTAAGGTTTACCCTGTTTTTTTTTTGTTTTTTTTTTTGGCTGTTTATACACACAAGTGAACATTAGAGTTTGTTTAACTTAATGGAGAATAGAGATAACAAAACGCTAAACTGACATTTGGTTTCAATTAACTTTACATAGTTGCCCACCAATGGAGAGGAACTCATTCGAAGAGCTATTGTGGTTGGTTTTTAAATGCAAATTTTAACAATTTAATTGGAATTGAATTTACTTTTTGCAACTTTAAGTCGTGTAGTGAAATCTTAAGACATTTTTAATTATCAAAAACTATCTTATTTAGTCTATATATTAAGTAGATATTTACCCTTAAATTCAGGCTTCTTCGACCAGGAGTTTCTCCCATTGGTGGGCAACCATTATGTACGATCTAAGTCTAATCCTACGCCTAAGCACACCCAATGTGTTTGAAGACTTAACTCTCGATTAGCATTAACTAAGCACAAGTTGCACGCCCCGGTGATCTGATCATCGACGCCTCCACTCGGACCCGCTGCTGGCCGCTGCTGCTGGCCAGGATCCCCCCACATCTCTCACTCTTGGCTAGCAGTCGCTTCTTACTGCACTGGAAGCTCTTGGAGCTCTAGCTGCCGTCGCACCAGCTCCCTGCTCAGGCAATGGCAGCAGGAGCAGGCATCGGCGTCCACCGTCACCATATTCGCTGCGCCCGCTGCATCCGCCGCTGCATCCATTGTTGCCGCCATCGCCAGCTGCTCTCACACGCTAGACACCCTCTCATTGTTGTCCATCAGTCCGCCATGGGCCACGCCCACGCCCACTCCTCCGCGTTGGCTGTCGTAGCTGAGGACCAGCGTCGAGGGCTGGTTCTGCAGCAGGAGCCGTTGCTGCTGCTGGTGCTCCTGCTCCCTCAGGCAGCTGGGATGCCGGGCCAGCAGGGCGGAGCCTTTGCGCATCAGCTGCGGCGTGGCTCCATTGCTGCCACCCGGAATAGCGACGCAGCCGCCGGAGGGGCCCGAGCCCGGACCGACGTGCAGCAGGCCGACCTGCTCCTTAAAGGCAGTACCTCCACCGGCGCCGCCGCCGGTGCCGTTGCTAGAGCTGCGGTAGTAGCTCTGCTGGCGGAAGGCACGCATCTGTCGGGAACTGCCGCCGGTTCCGTCCACCTGCGTCACCGCCGTTAGCATGGAGGGAGTGCGTTGTGAATCGCCCCTAGGAGACGGGAACGGGAGAGGTAGGGGACACGTGGACGTGGAATGGAGGATGAGGCAGGCGAAAAAAATAACAAGAAAAAGAATATAATATCAGTACGTATTGCCAATTAGTTGTGTGTAATTTTAGTGGTAGTACATAGTAGTAGTGAAATAATCAAATCAGTTCGAAAATAAAAACATATCAATTTGGGATGTTTTCTTTAAATCTCGAGGGGTTTCAAAACAATACTTTAAAGGCCTGAAAGTATACAATAAATAAATTGATACCGGTAATTTCGTGTGAGTAGTTGCAATAAGTTATTCCGATTTTATGTATATAAAAGACTTATAAAATTTCGTTGAATATAAGTAAATATGTCACCTAAACGAAGGCTTATTTTTTATAAATACTTTAAAATTAATTTTAAGTGATTTCTTTTAACTATAACATAAATGAACAACAAAAAAAGGCTAGCTTTGTTTATGAATGTTCGATAATAAGAAATAATAAAGCAGTTAATTTAATCATAATTAACGAATATTTAAAACATACTATTCTTATAACTTTTCAAGAGACAGTTTGTGATTTGTGTAAAATACAGAATAATTGTAAATGAATTAAATTTTTATTTTATTCTTTTTATCAAACACAATATGTTAAATTAACATTTCGATATAACTCCTGACTTAACCATTGAAATCACAGCTTTTGTGTAGCGAAATTCCTTTGATGATTCCATTTAAGAACTCCACTTTGTTACCATGTTTTGGTATTACACAGGAGCGTGCTCCACTCACCTGTTTAAGCTGTAGGCGTTGTTGTTGCCGCCGCCGCCGCCGGACTTGCTGCCCTTGCCGGGACACAGGTGGAAGGCGCCGTAGATGAGCGGGTTGACCAGGCTGTTGGACATGCCGAAGAAGAAGATGGCGTCCTGCAGATCGTCTCCCAGCTGCAAGCAATGCGGAAAATTCAAATTAATTTCCCCATTCAGACCCTTTTGTGGTGCCTGTTTATGTTTGAGTGAGCACATTGTGGGCGTTTTGCGGCTGACCCGTGGCCTTGTTGCCATAGGATACCCTTGGCTTGGAGGTGTTCTCCTGGGCTCGGGATTAAATAAATCCTTTGTGCACTCTGGAGACTTAAGCTCTTTCACTACGATGGCCCCAGAAGCATGTTCATTTTATGCAAAATGCATTATTTCTAATCATTCTGGGAGTTGTATAAATAATACAAACATATCCTTTAAAAAACACACAGTTTGTTTTTAATCAACTGCATTACATGTCCTAAATGCAAGCACGGTATTGCATGAACATAATTATTATAATTGTAAATTACATTGTTCTTCACCAAGAATACTAGCAGATGTTAATAAATAAATTATGTTTGTATTTTCAATAATTAAAATAATGTTATCCTGCAGCCAACTGAAAAATTAACAATGTAAACAATTTATAAATAGGAAAATATTTTTCCTGAAAAGTCACTCCCTCTAGGCTTTACAGGATGTTTGAGCTGCGGTTAACCGAGCTCCAGCTTGTGGTAATTCCTGTTCGCGTGGGAGGGGCCATAAGATGCCACCTCCTCCACAGGAGCCGGATTTTACGGGCAATCTCTGGCAAGTCATCAAAGTTGGGACGCCGTGTCCGCTGGCGCCGTTAAGAAAGAAGGAAAAATTGCGACCGGCCGGTCGGGTGCCGTAACGATTAATTAAAAATTGAGCATAAGAAATCATTTTTATGTGCGCCGGAGTCGTTTGGAAAGCGTGGAAAAGATTGTGGCCCTAAACGGATTTGCCATCTGCGACTAAGCCGGCTGCTCCTATTCCTCCTCCTATTTGCGCCGCACAGAACAGAACAGTACAGCAGAGACAGGACTGCCACGGGCCTTAAAAATTGGATGGAACAACAAAGGCTTCTTTTGACACCGCACACCCGATCCCGATACGTCGGAATAGACTGACAAATCGACTGCTGATTGATGTGCCTTCGCATTTGGGCGATACCAGGAATCGCTTTCTGCTTGTCATTCACCAAGCCGGATATTTCGGGCCCAAAAAAACGGAACGAAACCCTTGTGAAACCCAACTCCCGCTCACACCCACGCCAGAAACGCACTCACCCTTTTGTCGGGATTGAGGAACATGAACATAATCATCATGACGTAGTAGGGCGTCCAGCAGATGAGGAACGCTATGATGATCACCACCGAGATGCGGAGCGACTTCATTTTGGCTTTGTGTATCAGCCGCTGGCGGTTCGTCTGCGTGGGCAGCTTGGCGGTGGAATAGTTGGCCAACTTCGATCCCTGGAACATCTTTTCGCTGCCTGTAGGTGAATGTGGGAGTTGTGGTATATTTGGTTGCTCTCGGAATCATATTATTATTAGAAACTCACTGGAAATGGTCCGGAAAGTGGACATGTAGGTGCCGAATAGGATGCACAGCGGCAGCAGAAAGGTGAAGACAAGCGTGAAGGTGGCGTACATCTGCTCCTGCCAGTCCGCCGTGTAGAACCCGTGGGTGACGCACTGGTAGAACTCCTCAACGAAGGGACCACGCGCCACGTGGAAGATAAAGAACTTTAGCGCCATTCGTCAACATCAAAGGAGGCAGCGCCGCGGCGAAGGAAAGAAACGAGTAAAGGTCAGACGTAAATTGAGAATAGTTGCCAAACATATATATATATATATATGTGCCTCACAAAATGAATATTAATTTATGGTACTTTAAGGTTTGTGAAAGGTACAATATACAAACTAAAGATGTTAAAAGTTAAGCAAAGAGATAAATATTATTCTTAATTATTTGCAGCATACTTTCAAACCTTAATACCTTTAAACAAACATTTACAATATCAAGAGGTTTCTGTGGCACCCCTCCTAGGTCCTTTTGCTGATTGCTTCTAGGACTAGTACATAATTTACAAAATGACTGATCCTTATGTCATTTATATATTTGTTTTGGAAAATACCACAGTGGGAAAGTCTAAAACTAATAAAATTTAATAAAGAAATAAATCTGAGTGTAATTTGTTTTGATTTAAAATATTTAAATAACAGTTTAATCATTACATTTTAATAATTTCTAATAAAATTAAATCATTAAAAAAACCAACCGAATAATATTTTGGATGCACTAAATTCAGTGTAAATAAGTAATAGCTTTTGACACCTCTTTAAAATGTTATTGATTTTGTTAGCACTAACACATAAAAACCACATTCACAAGAATTTTACAATTGGGGCACACAAGTTGTGTTTCTTCACTTTAAATGTAATTAATATTGTACCATCGTCGTAAATGAAATACTCGAAGTTTGCGCCTAGAAGACAACTCACATCGCTGGCTGCTGAGTGCCGCTGAGTGCGGAAGTAAATACAGACATGTTCGCATGGAAATCCACATGCTACCCGTTGCTACAAATTGCTGACACAGAACGACGCTTTGATCCTGCCCCGCGGTGGAAGGTGGCGGTGGAGTGGTGAAAGGACCTCAGTTATGAGTGAGAAAGGCCTTTTCGGTCGCCTTCCTTGTGCGAGGCCCGCTCCATTATCCATTGTGGACTCTGAATATGGCCGTAATTGAGGGAACGTTTTTGGGAACTGTGTATTCGGTTAGCAGGAACCATGTTCCGCCATTGTTGAAACATCCTGTGCGCTCAATTTACTAGAAAGTTGCTACTCTCTACCTGCCGATGCAGGACGTCCCCAAGGATTTTCCCCAGGAGGTTTTTGGGTCTGGCCGACGCTGATAAAGACGAACTGGCCGAACTCATATACCAAGGATGGATGTGTCAGCGCATAACTAATACGCTAAAAGTCTTTTTATTTGCGCTTTTTATGGCTTTCTTGTCCGCCGCTGTGTTGACACAGCTGACCCAAATGGAGAAAACGGTGGGTAGGGTGAGGAAAATGGGGGAAATGGGAAATGGGCTAACTTTCCACGCACAACTAAAACTAGAAGAAGCCCCGAGGACCGACAACGAGCGGATAACAGTATAATGGTTGATTTTTATTAATTTTGCGCACTTATAACTTCCAAGACAAACCAGGCCACCGCATAGGGCCAAAGATAGTCTTATTCTAGATATAGATCGATGTTTTCCCGACCTTAAAACAAGATAGAAAACAGATGTTCATGGCACTTAATTCAACACTCGAAAACTTTGCCAAAACTACATTCTGTTTGAACAAACTTCGACAAGGAGCCTCTAAAGTGGAGAATTGTTCCCATTAAAACCGTACAAGAAAATCTGAACTGCGTTGGAGTCTAACACAATTACCCACAAACATTGTAGACTGTTTCGAAATGTTTTCTTAGAATCCAAAAGTTTGTACCGAAGGCCTCATGGCAATTAAATAACAGGAGTGAATATACGTGCACTTAAAATGCATGTTTTGCTTGGCGAAAGTTCAAAGGATGCGAGTTCAGAACTCATTAGGATGCCGTTTAATTAAAATCGAAATGCAGAAAGGTCCATTCGAAGCTCTAAAGGGTAATTTAAAGATGGATCCGTTCATTAGAGCTTAAAAGGTGGGAGCAATCAAACACCAGAAATACTTAGCCAATTAAACGATTTATTTGAAAAGAGTAACATCATAAAACCGCAATTATTATTTATTTTCGATTCATTGGTCTTTTTTAAAAAATGCATCGCATGTGTGAAAGTTTATCTGACTGACATTGAAGCTCGGTCCCTATCCAAGCCAAAAAATATCTTTTCACCGCATGGGCTAAATTTCCATCAACTTTTAATTGATTCTGGGAAACGTGTAATTTCTCTCACCCGACAGTGGTAATTGAGTTACAATACAATCGGTCTTACACTCAACGTGCAGAATAATACCTTGAATAGCCTTGACTCTCTGCTCTTACTCTATTATGGCGCCGAATTTCCATTGTGCCGCCTCGAGTTAACGTCGTGGGTATTGTTGTTCCGGGAAAATGGGTGTGAGACCTCACACTTTTCGTTTTTCTGGGCGGGCTCCTCGTCGTTCGAACGGGAGCCAAATAAATGCTGTTCAAAACATTTGTTGTTTATTGGCAGCAAAAGTAAATTTTCATTTTGCTTTTTTATTTGAAACCAACGAGCTCAGCGGCGCGTCTCATATTGGATTCGATGTGGCTGCTTACCGACATGTGGCAGTGGCTGCGCGGACGGAAAAGAAGACGAGGACGTGTGACAGCGTGGAAGTTGTCCGGAAAATTGTTTCGGATGATTCCCTTATTTCTGGCCGGAAGGTTCTGGCCGCTCTGGCCCCGGCTCTGTGGTGGCCGTCACGTCTGGAAGTCGCATAAATTTTATGTCGCATGTTTAATAAAAGGAAGCGAAATGAAGAAAGTTTCCCCGGAGCGCAGTCAACTCGGGGGCGAAAAGTGGACCATAAAAATTGGCATAATGATTGCAAAGTTCCTTTTAATTGGGTGACAGTGGCCCTTTAATTATGTAGCAATATCGGCGGACATTCTAAAAATGGAACGGATGCCGCCCGCAATATCATAATAGCTTGTACGGGGCAAATAAAATATTTAGGATTAGCGTGACAGTTGGCAAAGTCTCTCCGGGTCTATTTTAAAATGCAGGCCAATACATTATGTCCATTTCATTATTATTATTGTTTTCCAAAGTGTCTGAGGGCTGAACTTCGAGCAGCTAGAAGTCAGCGTCGGTGACTTCAACCCACTTCAAAATCTGCCAAAAATAATGGGCGGGCGTGCGGAGGAACTAAAACATAAAAATGTAATTAGACTTAACATTTTTTTGTGGCATTTAAGCAAGTCAGACACTTTGACAAGCTGGCACGCACACGCTTTGGAAGCCACCTACCCTCACGCCTAATCTCGGCCGGGAATTATTATTTCACGCAGTATATTGCTCTGATAAAGAAAAACACGGCTCGCGAAAATTTGCGGCAATGTGGTTAATTCTCCTAATTAAAGGCATTAAATTATAGCGCTCTTTTGGGGGGAACGCCACAGGATTTAGGCAAGAGAGTTGCACAACTCAGGTGAGAAAAGCCAAGGAAAACTTTCCACTCAACAGGCAATCAGCGTATCCTATTTCCCCTCTACTGCCAGGCCAAAGCTCTTGTCTGTTTCGGGATCTCCAAGGTAGGGACTTGATAAGCAAAAGGTCAAGCCTTTGTGCCCACTTCCTTTTATGGTAAGCCAACTCGTTAACAGATTTTCCTGAGTACAACTGAATACTGAATCCTGTATCCTGAAGCTTAGGCTGGTCACAAGGAGAGCAGAGTTTATGGCCTCTTGGGGGCTTCGCTTCACACTTTTCAATCAAACAAAATTAGTTGCCGTTCCCATGGCAACTTTGAAGTGGCATATTGCTAATTAGCCACCTTAGACGCAGCCAGGACTCGAGTGCCGTGACAGTTGCGCCTTGAAGCAACAGTCGGCTTGGCACTCAAGCTAATCTAATAAATGGTGGCCGTCAAAACACCTCGCCAGGGGCCGTAAATCAGGGCCAACGAATCGAGTGTGTAATCGGAGACACGCGGCATACATTATACAATCAATGTGCCGGAAAGCTGCAGCCGAGTCCTAGAACAAAGCGAAGGGATTCCCATTAATGTAGTCCCATTCTGGCTTATCCGCCGAGTCTAGCGCATATATCACCCAGCCTATCTGCACACAATGAATCGCGGGGAATATGAATAATGCCTGTCGTCAGGCAGACACACACTTCCCGGGAGGACCTTTTTCTGTTTCTGTGTCTGTTCCTTTTTTTTTTTCTGGGGTCCTCTAAAAAAAACTCTTTGTTGGCCGGAATTCGATTGGCTATCCTAACCCAATCCCAATCCCAATCTCGATCCCGACGCATCCCAACCACCGGGGGCGGACACGTGTGCGTGGGCGTGGCAGCGGCCTAAAGCCACATTTAGTGCACACTTATTGTGCGAGCGGCAATCATTTTTAATGCCTGCACACACATTCTGGCGCTCTTTCCGCTCAAGACTATTTGCGCCCGGCCACGGGGCGTAAACGTGTTATAAAGTAAACATATTACTTCAACTTCATCAGCACCCCGAGTGCCTGCCTGGCTGGCTGGAGTTTCTTTCGGGTCTCCTTGCCGGCTGAGCCCCGGATTTAACTTAGCGTAATGGAACGCCCTCAGTAAGTGACTGCAAGTGGGCCAGATTATTTTCACAGGCATGCCTTGTGCTATCCTCCGACACTTCACTCAAAACTCCTTTGACGCGGAATGCCTTCGTGGGACCTTGGTATCTTGGAAAAAACTCCGTGTCAGACGCTTTAATTCTGCCCCGAAGGCAACCCGTTTGCCTGGGGAAAAATTCACTTAAAATAGCGACTAGACATAAATAAAGCGACTATAAAGCTAAGAGAGGGGGCACTTTTTAACTGTGAGAAATAAATGTTCTTTTTGTAAGACAAGACGGGACTTTTGCGATGAGAGAAAATTCTTGGGCATATTAAAAAGCAATAGTTTTACTCAACGAAAATTCTTGTGCAATTTTAAAATCAATAATCAGAGTTTAGGAAAATTTTTCTGCATATTTTAAATCTATAGTTTGAGATACAAAACTTAACGAAAATAGAAAATAGTAATGTTTAAGATGATACAGGGGTATTCTATAAAAATTTTTTTTATATATATTTAAGTTTTAAAACAATAACTTTATTCCCTCTTTTCCCCAAAATTATCCTCTTACCTGGGGCAAGCTGAGCACCAGCGACAGTATGTAGGTGCCACCGAGCAGCCGGTGACACCGCTTGGCCATGTTGAGTGACTTCATCGGGTATTTGACCGCTATCCATCGGTCCACGCCGATCAGGACCAGAACGTAGGTGCTGAGATAGAGGCTGAACATCTGAAAGAGCTTCACCAGCTTGCAGGTGAGCTCGTTGGCCAGCCACTGGACCGTGTAGCACCACGCGGCCTCGCCGATGATGCAGAACCAGGTTACAAGGACGTCGGCGATGGATAGGTGAAACATCAGCGAATAGATGGCGCTCCAGGTGTGCCGTGAGTTTCGCCGCGAGATGCGGGTCTTGTAAATGTTCCAGATGGTCAGCAGGTTGCCCAGTAGAGAGAACAGCGCCATCACGGCCAGGACATAAACCTTCAGTAATCCGGAGCGTGAGAGCTGGGGTGCGTGGTCCATCACGTGCTCCGGCACCTGTTCCGCCATTGGCGGTGACTCGTGCCGGCTGTTCGTGTGTGCCAGCGAGGAGCTATTGGCAATGGCGTAGGCGGGCAGGGGCGTGGTGGACACGCTCAGATTGGACACATCGGTGGCAAGACCCACGCCCAGGTCCAGCATGTTGAGCGTGAAGTTGGCTATTTCGGGGGCGGCGGCGGCCACAAGGCGGGTGAAGTTTCCCATGGCTGACCAGTTGCCCATGGCCGACTCGTTGTCAGCCTCCACATCCATCGAGGAGTTGGGCACGGGCGGCAGGCGGTCGAAGGTGGGCGACGATGGGTCATCGAAGGCCCACTCGGCCTCCATATCCAGTGTCTTCTCTACTTAGTTCTTTGATTCACTCAGTTTGGACGGTTCTGTTCAAGTGAAATTCGCTTACATCTTGATGTTAACCTCAGTTGAATGACGTCAGGTGCACTTTACTTTGGGTATCCTTGCATCTGTCGTCGACATGATATAATTGAGCTTAAACTGCAAATAGAGTGGAAGTCAAATCAAGTTAGTGAACTGCCAAATGCCTCTCAAATTTATTTCATGCGAAATTGTCCCACAACTTTGTACAACGATTTCCTAGAACATAATTAATCTTTAAGCTAAGAAAATTCAATCATTGAGACTTTAAAAGGTGGCGTAATTGAATGCCCAACAAAACATTCTATTTATACAGTTTTAGTAAGAAGCGTTTTGATGTTGATTAAAACAGATTGAAATAAGAGATTGCCTAAGTTGCCCTCGGGCGGTGATAAGCCATTCAACCTTATCGGCACATGCCGAAGGACTTAAAGACCCATAAAAAATGCACGAAGAGCTCCAGATTCCTCCAGATTTTTCTCGGAATCCAGGTAAGCTTTTACACATTTTATTTAAAATGGGAGTAGGCATCGGCATGGCCTCTGCCTCGCTCAGCAATTAAATAAAGATTAAAATGCGCTTCAGTCATGCCATAACATTTTTGCCTACAATGTTGGCTTTAAGTGAAGCCCATTTTCAATTAATTTCTTTCAACGTAGAATGATTTGCTCGCCACGAAACCAAAGTCTTTCACTCAGCTGTCTTGTTTATTTTATTGTTTTGCAGGAAAATAATTTAGCCCGGGGCCGGGCCAAAGTCGAATATATTGATTGCTTAGGTGCAATTCAATATATACATACGCTCGCCAGGCGGCCGATTGATTGGGGAGTGGATATTGGCATTCAGCAGGTAGTCCCGGCCAGATGAATCCTTTTAAAATCCCATTAGGAGAGAATACTAATTTGTCACCAGAGCGTTGTGTGTGTATTCCTCATAACAATTTTATGAGTTCATTTTGAATGCTGACCGAGCATAACGGCCATTTACCACTTTAAATTGTCATTAACATTAAAACGCTTTTACCTGTGCGGAAAAACGAAATTGTTCGTTGGAGCGCCACCGAAAATCTCTCTTTTCAAGGTTAAATTAAAGTGTAGCTTAATTGTAGAGCTTTATTTGCTGGATAATCCAGTTTGGGGATAAACACACTTGTTGTTTTCTCAGAAAATGCAACTTAACTCTTTAACAGAGCACAAGACCACTCGAAGAGGAAGCACCTTGGCTCAGGTGAACAATTCTAGTTGATTGGCTCCGGATTGCCTCACTATAATGACCGCACTCGGAGCAGTAACAATTCCACAATGGATGCAGTTGACCCGAGAGCACTTGCAATTACCCGGCAGCAATTATCCGCAGCCCTCGAAGGCGCCTCGGCTTCCAAGTACGAGTGCAAGTACAAGTACTTGGGTATTTCCGATTAAGTTTTAATAGATATGCGAGTGCGAGTGCCTTCGCCTTAGATACTCGACTTTGCCCATGCCGGCAGTGCCTGTGCTGTGCTGTGCTGTGCTGTGCGGTTTGTGTGCAGCGTGGTGGGTTCAAAGTGAAATTCCATAAAATTTCATTTTCCAAATTAATTTATGAACATAAATTAAATTGGACGCTTCGTTTGGCTCTTGTTATTGCGTTCTCCCGCCAATAGGAAAACAATAAACCCAATTCAGGGCCTCCGAGTGAGCGGAACGCGTGTCCGGCAGCATTTTTAAACGCCTCCTATTCTGCTCAATTGATGCAGATCAATTGCCGGCAATCGAGCCATTAATTGGACCTGCTCGTATCTGAGCATACAGATAGATAGATACAATATCTAGTAACTCTCATCGCTAATTGCCCGTGTGCAAACCAGATTAATGGCTCCTGACCTGCTCGGCTCGGTGTCACTAAAGCAATTTGTTTTTGATTGCCTCGGCCCGCATATATCTTAAAGTGAACTTTCCATCTCGCGCGTTTAATCAACGCGATTAATACACAAATGCGCATTTGATTGATCAGCAAGCAGCCGGGGTCTCGGTTGCTGGGGTCCCAAAAAGTGTCGAAAATCACATCTGTGCCATGTACCCGGGATCCGAATAATAATCTACGGGGCGACGACAGATGAGCAGCTGGAGGCGAAAACTTTTTTAGTCTTTGATTGATTTGCATTCCTGCAGTAAAAGCCCAGAAAAAAACCCCACACACACACCAGCATAATCCCTGTCCAAACCGTCTAGACAATGCCATAATTGATACCTTCTCGTATATCGGTATCGGAAAAGAGCACGATTCTTGGTTCAATGATTTTTTCCTGTGCTGAAATTTAATTGGTGCAAGGCAGCAGAAATACCATTCTCAAGGTTGTTTCTCTTTTGTGCAAATGATGTTTTTTTAAAAGAAACAAAATGTCGACTGCATCTTTCTTTATTCGGAAAAGTAAGTAAAGAAATTTCACATATCTGTGCAATTTAACTGGCCTCGTTTGCAGTTACCAATTAAAAACATCATTGACATGCAGCTGCATTCTTTGGGGGCACCACGGCGTATACGTAACAGTGCTGAAATCTACAGGTAATAAAACGCCCGTTGATCTCGGTAATATTTCCCCCTTTGTGGATGGGGAGAAGAGTGCGCATTCACTTGAATCTTACTACTCTTTTGATTATTGTCCAAAGTTTTGTGGACAAGCAAAGTTTTGTGCAAATGGACGACATTTTAGTCGACTTGCCTTTACAGTCCATCTTTTTCCGCGTTGTTTTTTCGCAAACTTTGGCCATTCACTTAGATTGGATTAATTCCTGGAGCAGTTTTCCGTTATTCTTACGGCGCTACTTTGTAATTACTTGGCGAGTTCATAAACTGGACGGACACAATCCAGATCCATTCTTCTCCCGGCGACTCCAAGGAAAATTCCTTCATTAATGCACAGTGTCCCAAAAGTTTTAACGCACACTACTGCTTTCAGTGGTTGGCGGAATATTTGCATTCTGCTTGGCTAATACTCCAGTTCGAGTTTGAGTTTCTGTTTGTATTCACACACATTCACATTTCACATTTATTTAGACACTTTTTGGGCTTTTGTCTAAGCTGAAGCTGAGGCTGCGGTGTTTGCACAGTTGGGCCGCTTCTTTAAACACGGGGGAAATACACAGGGCGCAGGAGCGCTGTACAGTGAACTTCACTGGCTGGCTGCTTGTGTTGCCAGCTTAAATATCAACATGTCATTAATTTTTTGGCAGCTGCTCCCCCGAACCCGGTCGGAATTCTGGCGTATCTGGAGTATCCGCGTACTTCATTATGTATCTGGATCTGTATCTGTATCCGCGATGTGTGCTCAGTCCGTTGTTTGCTTAACATCACACAGCTTTCATGAGCTCTTGAGCACTTGATGCCATTTTGATTATTGCCCTGGGTTCACCGCATAGATACACCACGCACACACACTCACACCTCGCAAACCCTCTCGGAGAGTAATTAATGCGTTTTGATCTGATCCCAAATTAATTTTATTTCATTGCAATTTGTTTAGTCTCACTCATGCCTAATGTAGAACTTATTCAATTTATTGATTGTTTTGAACAATGAAAATTATTCGGTCGATTTAAGTTCGTTTTATACGCAAATAATTTAATATATTTTAATTAAATGTAATATATGATGGGGCTCCACGCTTCACCTAATTATAATTAATGTGAAGGCCAGACCGTACTTGCAGCCTATTAAAGCCATTATTTTAATTAATTGACTCTTGAGTCCTCGAGTTAATTATCTAAAATGTTTTAGAGAAGTGTGTAAAATTAATGAAATCTAAGCCCTATGCTTTTAATAACTTGCCTTTATAATTTTAAAAGACTTTTTCTTTGCTTATTTGAGACGATGATTTAGGCTTAAAAATTTTCACTAAATAAATGCACACTCAGATTTTTATAGTAAATATTAGGATAAAATGTAAGACAGTTCACTTTGAATTAACAAAATTCCAAAAAATTGCACTTCGATTGTCAACATTCCATAAACTTTCACTTTGATTTTTAAAATTATCTACACTTTGGCCGTTTTTTTTTTTTCTTTTTTGCCCGCGTTTATTCTATCTCTTAGTCGATTCAGTTTCGCCAATCTCTATTTTTCACAGCAAATTTGAGTGAAGTTTGAAATTTTCGCGAAATTTGAGATATTTTCCGAGCTTTTCAACCGCTGCGGCACCTCGAGTGAGGGAGCAAAGCGGACGGTCGAATTTATTTTTAGTTATTTATTCCGCTGTTAAATTGCACGCTTTGCTACCGTTTTCAATCACAACACTTGCTCTTGTTTTTCTTTTCGTATTTTGTATTTGTTTTACAGTAACTTTCGAGTTCTTGTTTTTCCGCCGAACTTTTAATTCCCAAAGAAATGATTTTATACCGGCGTTTTTTTTTTAGTTTCTGCACAACAACCCGGTGTTCAGTTTCCCAGTTACGACTTTTCCGTTTTCCGCGGCGGAGCGGAAGAAGAAAACACGTTCGTTCGTGTTCGATTTTGAAAAACGAATGGTCGAAAGCAGACTAGGCAAACTTATTTTGAATTATTTAGCGTTTTTCCCGCAGCTGAAGCAAGCCAGATATGGCGGTTTCACGAAAGCGGCGAAGCTCGAAGTTCGGCGAAGTTCGAAGCCAGCGGATCAAGCAGGTTGCATCGAGCCTCGAACATGTTGCAACCTTCATTCATAAAAATAACTCATACGCAGCGTGGGCCCTTTCAAAGATTATTTACTCGTTTATAATGTTTAGCAAAAGCTATTGTCAATAATAAGGTATTTCACACATAAAAACTAAAAAACTATATTAAAAAAATTTGCTATAATATTTAATTGGTAAATCAAAAATATTATTTATTAATTTATAATAATTTAGAAAAATCTTACTTAAAAAACTGTGTCACAGATATTTTCATTCATACGAAATGAAGTTAATGTTAATCAGGATATATTTAATTTAATAATAAACAAATTGCCACCGCTAGGTCAGTAATTTCTCCCACAAAATTATTTGTCATACAAAATTAAATTAAAGTAAATCAGGATATCTTTAATTTAATAATAAACTTCGCAAAGGTAGTACTTCTCCCACAGTGCTTGGGCTTAATCCTTAACAACCATAAACTTCAGGCTGCCTCCGGTCGTATTTTTGCCGTGCTAACAAGTTGCTCCTGCAGTAGTGGCGACTGGCGTGTCTAGATTTAGTAAGAAATGTTTATCTTTCTTTAATGGAGCGCCATGGCAGGAGCAGCAATCGTATTTGGGCAACGTATTTATTTAGTCTAATTAGCTCATTTGCACACATGCACAATTGGGTAATTAAAGTGCGCATGGATATACCCTTTTTGGCGAATACCAAAGCATTATGGCGAGCTCACGGCACATTCCACATTTAGGCGCCGCGTCCTTAATTGAGTTTCCCCAAAATAAACAAGTACATTTCCCAGCAACAAGGCCAAAACGAATTCCACAAAAAAAGAGGAGATGAAGGTCGAGATGGATGCTGCCACCTGCGGTTTTTCACCTGTCATTAGGCAAAAATTTAGCGCAGAAAACTACACAGTCGTCCGAGGAATCCGAGTGCCTGGGAACCGCACAGGCGAGTAAATAACGCTGGCAGGATACAAAAGACCCGCCATGACAAATGACGCACTGAGTGGCAGCCCAGTCACGTGTGATGAACCTACACTGAGTCAACAACAATGTCAGCTAATGCGCGGAGTACTCGTATCGCCTCCCAAAGCAAAACAAAACAACAAAAACCGGAAGCCCATCCCCCAAACCCATCTCTTGGGGGCATTGTTTTCCAGACACTTATGTGAGCTGCGGATATCGATGGCAGGACCAGGACTCGCTGGGAGGCAGCTCTTCAGGTTCATTTCGTGATCTCATCAAACGAACAGCGACAACTGATGACTAAATAATTTTCTCCCCCGCGCAGGCATATTGTTTGCTCGCCGATAAAAATGATTTATGCAAAATGAGCACTTGAATATTGGATGTTCAAAGCGCAAACGATCAAATATCATGGCTGCCATCGCGCCACCGCGTTTTGGCAACTGTTAACTAAATTTGCGCATTTCGTTGCGGCAGACAATCAAAATAAATTTTAATACATTATGAGCACAGGCACAAGGGGCTTGCCGCCGCATTTACGCAAGATTCCCTCTGTTGGGCTGGCAGATTAATCCCCGCATAATAGTATTACCAAATTGGCACGAAAAACAATTTTAAATTACTCACACTCGGAATTTCCATGCCGACACGATGCCCTCGCTCCCTGCTCCCTCGTAGTTCGCATTTTTCTGCCCATTTTCCAGGGATTTGCCGTTGAGTAAAATGAAAACTTTCGTGGCTGGAAAATAATTGAATTAATACCGATATTAACTATCATGCACGCGTGCCCGCATCAACTCGTGTGTGTGGCTTTTTGAGCTACGAGCAGGAATTCCGGAACGGGTCCTTCGCCGGTTGTGTAATCCTCGCAAAGTGCATAATTTGCCCCAGAAAATTATGGCATCGAGTTTGGGCCTCCCGCTTCCTGTTTCTCCGGTGATTTATTTCACTTTTGCGCCAAGTTGTCATGGCATTTGACTCGGATTCCGGGACCCGGGTTCTCTCCTGCTTCCAAGGAGCATGCATGCCCGGTCCCTCCGGCGGGAATGTTATCCGGACGCGGCGGTGGCGGCTGGCAAAAGTTTGTCACTGATGCCAGAATCTTTGGTTCGAGTTTTATGTAAAGCATGTCTGTTTTTATATGCCAGCCCCAACTCGACACAATAAAGGACGCCGGCTTAAAAAGTGAAATCGCGTGGCGTCTGTGGGGGCAAAGGCAAGATGACGACGGAGGCGGAGCAGGTGAGGATGGATTCCGCAAGAGCCTCGCATCCCAGCCATCATTAGCTTCGGATGCTCCGCTGATTACGAGGCGGCTAGAAAAATAAACAAGCCCTCCTCCAGCCCCATTCTCCAACCTTCTGGATGCCCATCCCAAGCCCTGTACCAATATTGGGTTTGGTCCACGTCGTACACGTGCCAGCGACTAATGTGCTGCTGGAGTGTGCCGCATAAATAATAGAGTTTATGAGCGGCGCGCCGAGTGGCACCCCAAGACCCAATCCAGATCCTAAATTGGGACAGATTTGAACGGAGCTCAGTCTATATCCCACGGTGAGGCGGCCCAATGACCCAAATCAAAATTTTGCATTGCAGAAATTAAGTTTGCCCTCATGGCAATCCAATAAAGAAGCAGCTCATGAGCGACGTGTAGGTATAATGCAAATCGTATTAGGGAAGTTACGACATTTTCCTTAAAATCTGAACAGAGCCGGAAAAGTTCCCTGGCTTTCGATCCACTGTGCGCGGACTTGGGCTTGGGAAAATGTCGAACGAACGAATTGATTTTCAGCTGGCTTTTCGGGCTGCGGCTTCGACTGCGGCCGGATCCACTTGAAGCTGTCGCCCGAAACCCGGAAAAGTGTCCCAAAATGGTGTAGTCATGATTTTCCATTTACTTTCCCCTCTTTTCCGCCACCCTGTCGGCCGAGCATCGATGTTGGTCGGCGATGTTCATTTTGGAAAGTATTCGGGCACATTTTTATGTTGCCCCGACGTGGGCTTAGGACGGCTCTCGCTTTCCTGCGCTTTCGTTTGCTTTCCCTTGTCTTCCCGCTTTTCTTCAGACTTTCCTCAGTCCTCAAACTACTTTATTTGGACATCTGGCTGTTTGAAGTGTTTTCGCCGGTGGATCGACCCGGCAAAGCTTTAAAGCAAAGCGATGGAAACATTTTAGAGGCCACATGCCGAAACGGAAACATAAATTCCCCTCTTTAGGAATTCTTTACATTTTCGTCCTCGGGGACGAGATGTAAATATGCCGAGTGTAATAAGTATCTTGTAATATAAAAGTTTATTCTTTGGTCGAGACAAGAGCGCTTGACCTGCCGATTTTAGTTATTTTCATGGGATTGGAAATGAGTAATATCTTAACTTGTAGGGAGAATTTCTTGAGTCTCTAATGCTCTTGATACCTTGTGAATTTCTTTCCTCTTTAAGGAAACCCGAACTCTTGTTAGTTTATTAAATACTTCCTCAAAAAATGGTATATCCCACACGAAGTTAAGTATGTCAGTTTGAGGGCCCAGGACAAATAGTTACACGAGCTCCAGCAACAGCCAGGAACTGAACTCTCTAGGGATGCGGCGAACTTGTTATCCTATGTCATTGTGCGCACTTCTATAACAAGCCAATTATTCCGTTGTCAATCAAACTTCGGAACTCGTGCAGGCATTTTTTGGATTATTAAAGCATTCCTTGGGTACTTCCGTTGGCGCATTCAAAATGGTATTCGGCATGAAGCCCAATGCAGGGAAATTAAATTAGAAGTCTCACTAATACAAAGAACCAACTCCAAATTCCATATTTAAGATACTTAAGCATATATGTATGTACCAAGCGGATTTCTGGTTAGATAAAGCCTTCATTTCGTTATTGTTACTAATTATACTTAATAAACATTAGGAATAAATTACTTAATTGTTACATAAAAAACAAAAATTAATACAAATTATTTTAAGTGTTTTGGTAATACTAATATTTTTAACGGTAAATGTGACATTTTTTGTTTTTTTTTTATTTTATTTTTCAAATGTATATATCAAAGGCTCACATTTTTGCCATCTTACAAACAGTTTTGACTTTTCCTCTCGATCAATGCACAATCCTAGAATATAAATGTTTAATAACCAAATATTTTTCCCGAAAACTGACCGTTAATTTATCAAAGGGGTTTGGCTGAAATTTATTTTAAATCTCTCGTTGACATGGCAAATTCTAAACAAATTTGTAAACCAAAATACAGAAAGTGGGTTATCAGGAATTCGGTGGATGCATGTTTATTCTGCAGAACGTGAAATATGACATTCAAAAATTTACAACCGTACGCTATCCGCGTTTTAAGCTCCCAACTTAATGGCCTGGTGTATGTTGTGACTGTATTTGCCGGAATTACTTGTGAAGCGCTAATTAAACATTTTTACGAGCCTCGAATAAAAGAGCCGTAAACGCATGCAAATACGACTGAATTTGCGTTTCAGGGTCGCCGGATGCGAGTCCGGAGAGTGGGTGTGCGTGCCCAGATTCCAAGTGACTAATTGCGCCCAGATATGGATACACTGGCCGGGAGACCTGGACTCCGATTGGGACTCTGATGCCCAGGCGGCCACTGAACCTGGCTGTCATTTAACTCTGGTTGGACCACGTTCCGGCAATTGACAATCTTACAGCCATAATTTCTGTCTGGACTCCCGCTGAGCCTTTTCCACTGAAGGGCAAAACAAAAGGGTTACATTCGAGTCCTCCACAGCGGCTAAATATATGGCACACTTACTTTGTGAATAATTTATAACAAATTGTGTCTGTAGCACTTTACTGGCAGTATGTGAGATATAAATTGGCCACTCAATTGGTGTGGAAATAATTTTAAAATCCCGAGTCAGCTGAAAATGTGTTTGAAAGCTCAGTTTTTAAAGCTGCTGAGTGCGCTCGATGGTCAGTTCTTTATTTATTTTGTCTGAGTGTCGGAGAGCAGGGAACTGCGAGTACATAGCCGTCAATAAAATGTTGGGATTTACTTGACTTCACTTACAGCGACAGCAGCATTGTGTCTGCAACAGCGGGCCTTTATTGATATTATTAGAAAAATTCAATTTCTGCCTGAACACTGCCCGGCGCAGAGACAAGACTCTGTCCCTGGCGTAATGCTCTTGTATTTGTTCAAATACTCACAGAGGAGCTCTATGAATTGCGGGGGAATATATATAATGGACGACTTTCTCTGGGAAAATTTTGCCATTCAAAAGTCAGAGGCAGTCATTCAGCTTCACGCCCTGCGCATTCATCAAACATAAAGCTCCCGTTGTTTAAGCGCTATGAGTGTTTTTATTGATTTAATCAAATAAACAGCAGCCAGGAGCTTCTCCAAGCAGTTGGGGGAAATGAGCAGCCAAGGAATTGATCCGTGCTGCTTCTGACAGGCAGTCGGCAGGAGCTTTCCCGCCAGAATGGTTGGAGTGAGCCTGCAAGTGAAAGTGCCTTTGAGGGGACCATTTCCCCTACCCAACTGCCGCCCGATGTTTGCGGTGTTTGTTGCTCCCGAGCACGGCAGGTAGCACGGCCAAGCAGGTGTGGCATCGGTCTAGCGGGGGGAGTGGGATGGGTTTCCAACCCAAACCAAATATCAGCGACTGGCGTGTCAAAAGCCATGCAAACAAGGAGCGGGACAAGCTGCAAATTGCTCGACACAAGGGAAACGCACGGCGCAGCAGTAGGAAGCTTCCGTTTTAAGGGTCGTAAAAGGAATTGGGCTTTAAATACGCGCGGGCATTAGGCATTCGGTGTAATTAAATTTGAATTTTCTCCTTCCTTTTTTTTCTCCACTGTGAGTCGGCTGCAATAACAATTAGCGGGGGCTTTTGGCAGCTGAAATATCACACTGCGAGCCGATTAATTAGACCCGCCTGGATGAGGCTTTACTGCCCAATAATATATAACAATTATTAAACGCCACGAGTGACGGATGCCTCCAATTAGGCCGAATTAATAAACGTCGCCGCCCGGCCATGTGTACTAATTAAAGCCAAAGTCTTTGTCCTGCTATGTCCTTCCACCTCGAGGACCGTTCGCCGCACATGCATAATTGAATGCGTGCCGGAGTCGCACAAATCCGTAGTCGTCCTTCGAATACACATACGTTTAGCTGATTCTCTCGAACACGAACGGCATAAATGAGCCGGGTAATAGCCAGGACATCGGCTCCCGGCCAGGACACTCCCACGCAGTCCAGTGAAAAGCGGAATGAATACCAAATTATTTGCTTGCCGCGCAGCCACGAGATGTCAACTGTTTGTTTGTTTCCCTTGACTTGGACTCGGACTCTGGCATTCGAATCCTCCAGCTCGAGGCTCTGTATGCATCACGTGCTGCCCAATGTGGCGGAAACTAACGCCAAAAGCCGGGGCTTGGGCCTGCTCCTGCCACTGCTTTTGGTCCTCCTCCGGCGATAATGTCAAAGGGAATTGGACGCAAAATGAACCGCAACCAAATGACTGCGGCTCAAACCGCCAGCTGGCGAGTGAAAAGTTGCCAGGATGCCGTCGAGGGGAAGAAGCTCTCGGCAGACAGGGTCGCAAAGTGCGAATAAAATTTTATCTGTGCAAAAGTAATACATGCCATCGACTATGGGCCTAATACCGAGCAGTGAATGCAGATGCTGGAAACTACTTTGCGAAAAAAAAAAGTTTTTTTCAAGAGTAGTTTGGCTTCAACTTCTTTTCAAGACAACCACTTGTCAAGAATATGTTATCAAACTTTTTCCTTGCTCGAAATCTGAAAAAATATGTTTTTTAATATATATAATTTGTGATTTAATCATGCCAAATTAATAGAGAATCATCCAAGTTTTTTTCTTATTTACACGCCGCATTTCTTTCTGTGTTTCGATGTTGACAAACCGTAGGGGGATAAGTCCAAGACTCGTGTACGGCTATACAAGTTTAATAAGAGACAAGAAACGCCACGTCAGCTGGATTTGAACCAGGAGCCAAGGAGGAGCTTCGTCTAATGCGCTTAAAAATGTGACTCCTCGGCAAAATAGCATCAACGGTCAATTCGAACAATAACGATGCAAAGACATCACCTTTTTGTCTGGGCCTTTGAGCAGGGCTAAGCCTGTCATCGGCTCCCAAACCCCGGAATAAGTCCCAGGACCTGCCCCGAGGTCGTGGCAGGTGTTTGGGGTCCACAAGTGATACACAAATATTTGTGTACAAATGACTAAGCCGATTGTTGTTTTTTTTT
>VNJS01001058.1:0-23481 GCA_008042575.1 Drosophila watanabei
CAAGCTGTATCTGGATTCGGACAGCTGTCACGATTATATCGAAAACACATAAAAGCAAGCAGAATTCGTTGCTATTTTACAAATTAAAAATCATTACAATCACAATTCGCCCAACAAACATAGTATTTTTGACGAATTAATTTTACGTTGCATAAACCTATTTGTTTTTTGGTCTTGGAAAATCGTTATCGTTTAATCGTCTATCGTTATCGAAACCAAAATCAACCATTTTCGCTCCAACTTTAAAAAGCCTCAGTTGGTTGACGGTGGGGATTCGGTCTATTCGGTCAAAAATCGTATCTATTAAAGGTATTTATTTATTTATGTCTTTTGTTTCACACTAGAACACTAGAAGAATTGAAAATATTAATGAAGAGTGATTCAGCCGATCGCAATACGTAATATATGGATTGTTATCTCCGCTTCTGTGACCCCTGGGCCAGTCGCTATAAATAATATTGTATTCCCGTCATACAAGATTATCAGAAAGCCAAGTTTTCAGAAATCAATCAACGGATCCACGAATTTCTAAATTGACAAGACATTTTTTTATGTTTATATATTGTATGGGTATTTCTATTCTTGTACGCATTCAAAGTAAAAGTGAAGTAATGTAAGGAACATTATTTCTTATTTTTTTTAAATGGTAAGTTATAGCTCTTGCTTAGCACTATAATTAATGCTAGCGTTGATTTTGAGCGTTTGCTGGAATTCAAGACAATTAAAAAAAATTAAAGTCACTTTCGCGGCGAGCGGTTCAATTTTGTGATTTCAGGGAAACCACAGGGATTGTTATAATGAAACAAATTTTTAAGGGTCATGCGAAATTGTCATTTTCCTGTGTTTTAAAATTCAGTTTAAAAAATGATGTGTGGATTATTTTATAATTAGTTTTAGTCCCAGTCGAACGTGATATGTCGCACGTTACATTTTTTTTCATCATACTTTTCGTGTTTTACACTATTTAAGAAAATTATACTATTATATATACTTTTAATTTCGACTGCATTATTCTAGTGATGTTAGGGAAAAACAAGAAAGGAAGCTACTTTCGTCACGCCGAAGTTTGTATATCATTGCAGATTCCAATTGTATCAATTAGAATCTTTTTAATTTTACGAAACGTAACACAAAATTTTAAAATAATATAGATGGCTTGTATCTAAAAGAAGAAGAAGTTTTGTTGAAAACTGACAAAGTTAAGATTATTTTTTCTGAAAATCCTCCGACCGTTCCCATGGCAGCTCTATGATATAGTAGTCCGATTTTAAAAATATTTAATCCGAAGTTTTGAAATTATATACAAAGCTCATAACCGACAGTTGATTTGTTAAAAACAGTAAAGTTATTATTTGTTTTCAACAAATTCACGAATCGTTTGTATGGCAGCTATATGATATAGTTGACCGATCCGGCTCGTTCCGACTTATGTAGTAGTGAGAGTATATAGAAGACTATTTACAAAGTTTCATTCAGATAGCTTCAAAACTGAGGGACTAGTTTGCGTAGAAACGGACAGACAGACAGACGGACAGACAGACAGACGGACAGACAGACAGACGGACAGACGGACATGGCTAGATCGACTCGGCTGTTGATGCTTATCAAGAATATATATACTTTATAGGCTCGGAGATGACTCCTTCACTGCGCGCAGCTGCGTTGAAAACTTCTGACAGAAATTATAATACCCTGCAAGGGTATAATGACAAGTAGGACTTCGGGGGTTCCCAAAAAGTGGACTAAATTTCAAAAAGGAGCATTGCGATCTGCTCATATACTTATGCCACCTTAAGCTTTAATCGTCAAACTTGTGATTTTTCCGGGAAAGTTGTGCTAGTTATTTTGTAAACTAAAATATTGAATACTTAATACGTTTCCCAACACCATTTGATCGCTATATTTTTTGCGTGGCATTGCCATTGCATTTCATAAGAAACATGGAACCTGGGAAAATATTCCACGAATCCAAGTTTGATGTTTTTGGGAGTGATGGTAAACGTCGTACATATACGACGTAATCCCAACAATCAATTGGACTCCAAATACACGAAGAAGACTGTTAAACATGGTGGCGTTTCGATTATGGTCTGGGGCTGTTTCACCGCGTCGGGCGTAGGTCCCCCAGTGAAGATAGCAGGCATTATGAACCGCGAAATGTACAGGGACATCCTTATTAACAATTTATCTGGAGAATATGCCGACAACGACCCGAAACACACCAGCAAGATAGTCAAGTCGTGGCTTAGCCAAGAGACAATCAATATTTTGCAATGGCCACCACAGAGCCCCGACTTGAACCCTATAAAGAACTTGTGGAGAATTCTTAAACAAGTCGTTGTCCAAAAAAAAAAAAACCAGCAAATAAAAATGATTTGTGGCGAATTTTGCAAGAAGAGTGGAAGAAAATCACCCCTCAACAGTGCGCACGTCTTGTGGGATCAATGCCAAAGCGTTTCTTAAGCAGAAAGGTCATCCCACTCAATATTAAACAATATTAAAGTAAATTTATAAAAATTATAAGGAATACTGGGCAAAATTTAACTTTATCAACAATTTTCTTCCAGGTGGCTTAAGTATGTGAGCAGGACACTTTGGAGATGGTCTCAGATTTTTTAAGTTTTTCGTTGAATATAACTTGGTTATTCTTCACTGATATATAGAACTAATGTGACACAGAAAACTGCAGCTGTGAAATAAAAACTTTTCTTAATTTTCGTTTAAATTCTTGGTTGAAGTGTTGTGGCTTAAGTCTATGAGCACCACTGTATATACTTTATAGGTTCGGAAATGTCTCCTTTACTGCGTTGCAAACTTCTGACAGAAATTATAATACCTTGCAAGGGTATAAAAATCTAAGCAAAATGCTTCGTTTTCAAAGTTTTCATAAAAAGAAACAGGTATATTTTTATGACGTTTTTCATCAAAATAATAGAAAATTGCATTTGCGCGAATATGCATTAAAATAATAATTAATAAATATCACACAAAGCATAAGCATTGATAAAGCAACAAACAAAAAACCTAATTAATTCTGATTGATAAGCAGTTGACTATAAAGTAAAATCTTTTTAAGCATCTAAAATTCTGACAAATGTACTTTCTAAAAATACGACAAGAACGTGCCAAATATATTTTATTTAATTTACAAAAGATGTTGCAAAATTGCCATCAATATTTACGACAAAGTGCTGAACACAGAATATATCGAAAATTCTATGGAAACTGTGCGTGAATTCACATACATATATCAGCCGTAAACATCACCGAAATCCATGAAAATGGAATTGAACATTTTCGAAACAGCGATTTATTGCATTTTAACCGAACATTTAGGCTTACAAAAGGTGTATGCACGGCTTTTTTTGATTCACAACAAAAATTGATCGGAATCTAAAATTCGAAGGACCAAAAATCACATTTTAACCATTAACTTAATTGTGAGACTTCTTCCTTTTCGAAGAAATGAATTTGCCTATGAAAAGAAATCGTTATGCTGACGGCATAAAGGAGTCGTCCGACATGCTTTAAGACCTTGCAAAAAAACTGCATTGAACCTGAAGGGGACTTAATTTAATATAATTTTGCCGAAATAAACATTATTTTCTTGAGTCCTGTTTACTTTGGAGTCCACCTTGTATATTGAGAAGCATTGTAAAAAGAGCGGCTTTCAATAAACAAAAAAGACATTATTCTATGTATAACCTTTAACATTTCTATATTTTATTTATATTTCTAATCTATACATCTTTATTGTTCTTATGTATATTTTAAAGCCACCAAATGAACATTCTCAGTCAGACCCTTCTGGTGTTACTACCTGCCATTGCCCTAGCCCGTTTGTGCGATGTGCCCTTAAGCCAAACTAATTTGGTACCTCGAACCAACCTGTATCGGAGCCAGAAGAAGTTTGCTGTGTCCATGCTGGATGCAATACGTAGACAGACTCCAACCGGAAATGTCTTCTTCTCGCCATACAGTACATACAACGCACTGCTCCTCGCCTATTTCGGTTCCTCCGGGGAGACAGAGAAGGAGCTTGCTAGGGTGCTACAGCTGGACTGGGCCAGCTCCAAGGAGATGGTGCGCAGCGCCTACGTGGTTGAGAAAAAGCAAATTGCGTCCCGTTTGCGCAGGTATCCGCTGGAATTCTCCTCAGTGGGCCGAATTTTCTACGCCAAAGATCTTGAGCTAGAAGAATGCCTGATGGATCGCCTTTTTGACGAGCACGCACAGGTTAACTTCCAAGGCCAGCCGGACGAATCGCGTAAAGAAATCAACGCATGGATTGCCAACCAGACCCACAACCAGATCCGCGACATGCTGACCGAGGAAGACATTACATCGCGCACTCGGGTGGTCTTGGCCGATGCCGCCTATTTAAAGGGTCAGTGGGTCAGTAAGTTTAGGGTGGAGAAGACCTCTCAGGAACGGTTTTATACCACCGCGTCCGAGTTTTCAATGGTGCCTATGATGAAGCAAAATGGCACCTTCTTGCTGACTTTGGACGAACACCTGGACGCCAAAGTTCTGCAGATGCCGTTCCGCACCTCCTACGAGACGAAGGGAAATCCGAAATCCGACATCTCAATGGTACTCATCCTGCCCTCAACTTCCTTGGATAATGTGGTGGCCAAATTGAATTCCGAGGCGCTGCAACAGGCCTTCAACTTCGCTATGCCGCGACAACTCGAGTTGTCCGTGCCCAAGTTTGAGTTCGAGCAGCGTTTGCAATTGGTTCCGGTAAGCTTTTGTGACATTTAGTAGTATTTAAAATGACTAGTTAAGAAGATCGGACAATGCTTATCTTGAGCATCTTCTCAATGCTCGTCTTTATGTCCTATCTTCCTTCTTTTGTGTAAAAAAAGGCTCTTAAAGTGAAAGACTTGTTTGTTTAGAAATGGACAGACTTGCATGGATAGATAAACTTACTTGTTGATACTAATCAAGAATATATAGTTTATATGGTGGAATGCAAACTTCTGACTAAAACCATAATGCCCTTTGTAAGGGTATGTCCGGCATGTTCCCATGTTCCGTTGCCTCTCCGTAATACATATGCAGGCATGTGTTCATAGATGTTCATCAAAGTCTATCAGGAACAAACCAGACTCATAATTTTTCTCTTTTTATGCTCAATAGTACTATTACAATATAGCAAAAATAGCAATTTTGTAATGTATTTCGCGAATTTTTCCAAGATAAAACCGCATCTTTAATTTTAGATTTATTAACAAGCTAGTTTTTAAACCCACACATTAATATTGATCAAGATCAAATCTCTCAGAAGCACCATATTATTTGTACTTAAAGATCCTCAGCGCCATGGGACTGACCAAGACTTTCACTCCGACTGGGACATTCCAGGATTTGACGTCTGAGCGAATTGTTTTCGACGACGTCCAGCAGGTGGCCAAGATCAAGGTCGACGAGGAGGGCAGCACCGCGGCGGCGGCCACCATTCTTTTTTCCAGCCGTTCAGCGCGTCCGGTGGAGTCTGAGAAGTTCGAGTGCAACCATCCTTTCCTGTTCCTCATCTACGATGAGACTAACGAGTCAATCCTGTTCACGGGCATTTATCGGAAGCCCAAGGCAATGCAGGCGTAAACTTTTTAATAAATCATTATATGTACATTTCTGGTCTAATAATAAAAGAATTTTTAAATTTGTTTATTCCCATTTTATCTTTTTAAGTTATTTGTAAAGGTTTTTGAAATTTTAAGATTTTCACAAACGTTTTTGAACTTGGCTGCTAAACGCTGTATTTTTTAAAGATTAGATATGCCCCGAGTTCATGCCCTTTTTGAGGTAATCGGTAAGAAAAGTTAACATTTGGTTATTTTTTCTTGTTTAAGTTATTGGTATTTAAAAAAAAAAAACCTAATTTATTTTTATAGCAATAACTCAAGGGTTATTCAAATAACTTATTACTAAATTATTTTGTTCTGGATTAGTCATATGTATGTTACACAAGTTACAGATAAGTATAGGGGTAATGTAATTCGTTGGAAAGCAACGGTTCCACTTCCGAAGTGATGCTTTCTACTTTTGAGATCATGTGGAGGCTCAACAATTTTTTTGTATGTTCTTCCAGTTGCATAAAGATGCCATAGAAACAATCGGCAAATTTTTAGGAAAAAAATTAAAACCTAAATATGAGCTTTTTATATTTTATAGTTTCAGTTTCCATTGGAACGATCCACCGATTTAAGGCCCACCATCAGATATTCCTTTTCGAAATCCATCGTGACCCCAAGGAATGTTCGTTTGATGTATTTAGCTACCAGTCCTCAAATCCAAATGAGTGATGCTCCCCCTCGGCTTACAACTTCCTTCAACTCAAACGGGCGCCAGTCTTCGATAATCCACTTCGAAACAGCATCCAACGCCTTCTTTTTGTCTGGAGTAGACACAATCCGCAGGGCAGTTGGCTGCTTATACGATCGACAGCATTTGTGCCTGCCTAAGCTTGAAGTTCGATTGCCAACACATTTCAATATTTTTCGGCATGAGCGGGAGTTAACCAAGTCGTTAAGAATTGACCCGTCTTCCTTAATAATTCCACTCAAAACATTCAAAACACATCATCACATTTCCGGCAGTTGGCACAGCAGACCGGCACTGACCTGTGAGAATTCTCACTAACAGTCTGCAATCTTTCCGTGGAAGACGCAACACATAGTGACTGAAAAGTTACATACATATATTTATCAAGAGGGCCCGGCGAGCTTTGCGCCGCCACTGATTGTTGTTTTATATAACCCCAGAGTAACTTGTAATACATATTTATATATTTATTTACAAAAACCTTTACAATACAATATTTTTACCTTATCCTTGAAGCGTATAAACAAACGAATTCGATGGCTTTCCAAATCTTGAACACGCAACATATAATTGTCCTTCTAAATCTAACCCCAAATTGCCATTGTTTGGCATTGTGACTTTATTATAGCCATTGCATATGCCAAGCGGAGTGGAAATTGTAAACGTTTGAATTGTATAGGTGAATCGGATGGAATCATCGGGATCCTGAGTAGAAGTGCAATTTTCCACTCAAAATAGTATCTTGTAAATAAGTACAATTGAGTTTTACCAATGTCAATATCTAAGAATTGTTCTTAGAATCCAGCTGAACTTGACAGCATGTCGTTGAAGTGTCTCTCGTTGTCTTAATGTATTAGCACCTTAAATTTACATGGTCCGTCGAAGGTTCTTAAACTATTTAATTTAATCGACGATCATGGACCAATTGAGCGATCCGAGTACGTTGCTCTTCTACGAAGTCGTGGCATTTTTCTGTGAAGAAATAGTGTTAAATCTTGAAATAACACAAAATTACGAAATACCTACCTACCTATTGGTTAACCAATAGACCAAATTGAACCAAAAATTTTATCAAAATCGGTCCAGGCGTTTAGAAGGAGTTCAGTGACATACATAAATATGTATGTACACACGCCCAATAAAAAAAATAAAAATGCACTTTCTGAAAACTAAATGATTGGTCAAACGGTTGCATAATTCGAACGTTCGGACGGACCCTAAAGAGAAGGTTATCAGAGAGGAACACCCGCGTTGTGGGTGGCTGAGGTGTCGTTCGCCCCCACGTCCAAGTGTTAGAGAGATAGCCCGTGAGGTTAACAATGAATTTAAAGCAGCTCCGTTTGATTTTAAACAATAATTTGGGTATGAGACGCGTCACTGCTCGCTTTGTTGCAAAGGAGCTTAATTTTTCTCAAAAATACCATCGCTGTGAATGATTTTAAGACCAACAAGAAAGGAAGCTAACTTCGGCACGTCGAAGTTTTTGAACGCTTGCAAATTGCAATTGGATCAATTTTAATTTATCCATATCTAATATATGAATTACTTTTAAATTCATTTTACTTTTACAGTTGTACATTTTTACATGTAAAGTAAAACGTAGTTTTAATAATTTATTTATTAAAAATGTAATAATTTACCGATCGTTTGTATGGCAGCTGTTTGATATATTCGTCCGATTTTTATGATGTTGAAAAAGAAATTAAAAAATAATATAGAAAGTAGTAGAAGTTATGTTGAAAACTGACAAAGTTATAATATTTTTTCTAAAAACTTTTCGACCTTTCCTATAGCAGCTATATGATATAGTAGTCAAATTTTTGTAAAATTAAAAACAAAATTCCTGTGTCTCAAAGAAGTCAACTAGCAAGCTCAGCCTGGAGAATAAACTACTGGTGTTCAAGTCAATCATTGTTCCCTCGATGACCTATTGCATCCAAATATGGAGCATGGCTTCTGATTCCAATGTCATGAAGACTTGAAATTGCAGAGAAACTACAATAACAAAAAGCAAAACAATCCAAAACCGATCCAGACGATTGAAATGTGATTGTTGGCATTTTGTTTTGTACAAGCGCGACTTTTAAGTGAGCATCTCTTATCTCTTTGATCTATCTCAAACGGTAATTCTTTCTGCGAGCTCTTAGCTCTTGCTCTAAAGTTATGCTTTTCGTTCATTGGTTTTACTTCTTAGGTTGAGTGCAGTGCAGAAAGGTGCAAAGGTGTCTAAAACAATAACAAATCAAATAACAAATAATTTAACAAATAAAACAAAATAATGTCAGCCCAACAAATAAGAAGATTGGCAAACAACAAGCCAAATTATTGTTCGCTAAAGACAATGCATTATCGGCTGCAACAAAAATAACGCAAGAGCAAGTGTCACAGAACGACGTGGAGTTGCTTGAAAGAGGAAACGCTTAGAATGAATTCAAGATTTAATTTTTAATTTTAAACTTTTTTTTTTATATATGTACATGGAAATAAAAAAAATGTCTAATTATATTATTCTTTTATTTTGGGTTACATATGGGTAGGTATATAACTCCAAAGCGATCGGAAAACGATTTAAATAAGACTCGAATAAGAGTCTCTTATTATCAAAAAAAGGGGTTAAAAAAGACTCTTTTCGAAGAGTCGCGGCTAGCATACCATTTTCCCCCGCCGAGGGAGTCATTTATGATCAGAAAACGCGCGCATTTTTGCTCATTTTGATCATAAAGGAGACTCGAAAAAGACTCTTTTTTGATCAGAAATTTCATAAAATGATTGCTGGGAGGGAGCAAATAAACGGGACTCTAGCCAGTACAACGAACGCCTTGCAGCCCACTTGAATCAACTTGCAGCATCTTTGGCCAACCCGACGACCAGAAGGCGAATCAAGCGAAGGCATCCCGGCGACCTTTGGGCAAGGAGACGGCACACTTCGCGGGTCCTTAAAATGTAGGGTTTTATCTGTTGTATACAAATTTTTTTCAATCTTCTGTTTAGTATTTATGTTATTTTTTCCTTTATCGTAATCTATGTTTTATAACGATTAAGTTGGTTGATTACCGTAATTAAAATTTAAATGTAAAAAAAAGGTATATATATTTTTTGTTTAGTTTCTTGACCTTTGCTATGTCAGCTATACGATATTGTAGTCCGGTTTTTATAAAATTAAATAAAAAATTTAGGAATAATATATAGTGCTGATATCCGAGAGTTAATCAAAATATGTTAAAAAAAACAGTGAAGTTATAATTTTTTTCAACAAATTTACAAATTATTTCAGACTTATGCAAAGTTTCATTCAAATACCTTCAAAACTGAGGAACTAATTTTCATAGAAGCCGACAGACGGACGGTGCTAGATCGACTCTGCTGTTGATGCTGATCAAGAATATATTTACTGTATAGGGTCGGAGATGACTCCTTCACTGGAAGAAGTATAATTTCAACAATAAAGTGTTATTTTTTAAAATTAGTTTGAAGTAGTCAATTTCCGCTTTTCCATTTACATTTTTGTTTACAGAGTAAAAACAGACAAGGCAATAAAGATTTGAAGATGACATCCAAATATTATTATATATTATTTAAAATGTTAAGTTGTAAAAATATTTAAATATTAATGATTGATTAAATATAAAAATATAAATATAAACTGACGATTTAAAAGACTCATTTCTCGCCATACAACATTGTTTTGCGCATGATTTTAGCACCGTTATGGGACAATTTTGAGCAAAGCAATAGTCATAACAATTGTACTTTCGAAAGATGTTAGAAAAGGTTGATAAGTGGCCCTTTCGGAGTAATTATTTATTCATATAACAACAATACCTGCTGAACGTACCCCTAAAATTCTCCCACCAGTGTTGATAGCTTCAAAATGTTGTCGATCTGGTAGCCGGATCAGCTGTTCCTCACCTATCGTCTATCGATATAAAAGCCGGGCTTGAAATTATTTTGGACTGCCATTCGACCACCGAGATCCAGTTTAAACTTTAAATTTATAACCGCAGTCGAGTTGGCCAGACGTGTTTTTCGGTCTACAGTTGAAGAAGGTATTTCCCAGTGTTTATTTAGTGCTTTTCGAGTGTGTGTCCCAATTTGTTTAACTCCCCCGAACTCGTTACGTCCACTCAACGAATAGGGTCGTCATTAAAGCGTAGCCTATTTTTGCAATACTAATCAGCATATCGGTGTGTATAATATAATTGCATACTCACAAGTTATAGATAAATACGGATACATACATTTGTCGCACGCAATTGAAGTGAGGCAATAAATGGTGCTTATTTGGTATTGTTAATACTTAAAATTTGTGGTATACATATGTGTGTACATATATACAAATTTGTAGTGACAGGGACTTACCGTCAATACATCTTCGGGCAATCACTCAAGTACTTGTCTGTGATCATGACCTCGGGCATCGGGCTTTGAAGAAGAAGATTCAATTCCAAGAAGACAATTTAATTATACACAACATTAAGTAGAAATATTAATATTTGGAAATTCCAAGAATTCAGCACAATCTGATGAGCTAAAACATTACTTTGGAAGAGCTTATTTTTGAAGATAAGAAAACTGAATCATATTTCAAGAGAAAAAATGTTTTTAAACGTGGTGAATATGCATAAAAATATATGGATTAACATAAACCAGTTGTGCAATCTTAGGGTTTTTTTTACCAATTGTTGGCCTTCTTTATTTTTGGTTTCAATAGTTTAGTAAATTATGTATATTTATCATACGTACCTACATACATACATACATTACTACAAAACTTGCATTATTTTTTGTTATTGATCATTGTTAATGGTGCTTTGTTTATTTTTTCTAAGTGCTTTGAACCATTTGAGCCAAGTTCGAGGTAAAAGATTAAACTGACATGTCCGCTTCCTGTCAATCAAAACTTGTTGTTCAGTATTTTTGGATTCTCCCAAAACTTGAGTGAGCTAACAAAAAAATATAAGGTGAAAAAACGCGCATGCGCCGATAGCTCACAGACGGGCGGACAAACGTAACGTCTGTGTGGGGTACAGAAATAATTACAAAATCGCCAATACAGGGTCAACAATGAGCATACGCGCTAAAATACGAAACGCCAACAATTTGTGCCGTTTATGAATCACAGACTATATTGTGGCGTTGTCTGCCGGTGGGATCCGCACAACCGGTTGTTGGAAATTTTAATTTTGGGTTTTTTTTTTTTTCATTTTTATACAAAGCGCTGCTGGCGCTGCAGTCACGCAACCGCGGACATCGTCATCGCTCAGCTGGTAAAAAGCTTCAGTTCCAACCTGCAAAGCCCCTTCCATGCTCCGCTGCTGCATTCGAGCACAACAACTGCTGGTCACAGTTCATTATGTTTCGGATTGCGAATTTCGAGTGCAGAGCGGCGGTGAAACTTTCACTTTTTCGTTTCATATGGCTGCTGCAAAGATGTTGCAATTGTCGCCGAAGACAAAATAAGTAGCAAGCCACTCGATGGACTGGAAAAGCTTTGGAGATGAATCAGCAAACTGAAGCGAACCAATTTCATTTTGCCTTGGTAATTCCGACTTGATCTCATGGTTTTTGGAAGAAACTATACATGATAAAGCATAATCGTAAAAATGAGCCCCACAGCTTCACACTTTTCCAAATTATTCCACGTTTGAGATCAGATATAGTCTTTAAACAGGTCGTTAACGGTCTGGAATAATGTAAGGAGATCTCTGTGCTCAAATTTCCATTTGTAACAAATTACAAATTTACAAATTTGAATAATGGATTTTTTAAATGGGGAAAATAAATAACGAAAAATTGTCAAAACAATGCTATTTTTTTTGCTTTTTAAAGCAGTATAAAATTTCCTGACTGCGCTATTCCGGTCGATGAATAGAGTTGGAAAATTGACTAGATGCCATCTTCTAATGAGCGTAAATAAAAGATTTTAATTTGACTGTTCCCTTAATGAGTGGGGTGCTTTACCCAATGCGTTCTGCTCTCTCGGAAAGCATTTCTGACATTTATTGTCAAGAGACGTAAATAAATGGTGGGGAATCCAGAGCGGTGATGCGTCAACTGCATAAATTTACCCAACTTAAGTCTCTCAGTCTTTTCGAGGTCTCTAATCACTTTGCCGGGACATATGTATATATACATACATACACAAGAAAGCAGCAAACAGCAGAGTCGATGATTTCAGTTACTTTATATTCAACAGAGGCTAAGGCCGATAAGCCGGCTAATGTTCCAACCTCTGACAATTCAGCTTCAAGGTTATCCGACGATCCCAGCCTTCTCTTTAGTGTTTATTCAGATTTTATTTAGGGACTCTTTAGTATATTATTTAATTTTAAATAATAATCTTGCAAATGGCAGAAACGATTGGAAAAACATAATTTATATTTTCTTTCACCGATTTTAGGTCGCCTACCCAGTCACAAAATGCATATCGTCAGCCTATCCGTGTTAGTGCTGCTGCCGGCGATCGCATTAGCCAGTCTCTGCGACGTTGAACCCAACTCGAACTTCCTGGAAAAGCGAATGAACCTTTATCAGGGCCAGCAAAATTTCTCTGTGTCCATGCTTGATGTGATCCGGAAAAGCACACCCAACGAAAATGTCTTCTTTTCGCCGTACAGCACCTACCACGCTCTACTGCTGGCCTATTTCAGTTCCTCCGGGGAAACGGAAAGGGAGCTCGCTAAGGTGCTTCAGCTGAACTGGGCCGACTCTAAGGAGATGGTGCGCAGCGCTTATTTGGTAGAGAAGAAGGAACGTGAAACCCGTTCGCACAAAATGCCACTCGAGTTCTCATCTGCGGATCGCATATTTTTTGGAAACAATCTGCATCTGACTCACTGCGCCGAGACGCGTCTGGCCAAGGAGATCGTCAGGATGGACTTCCAGAACAAACCAGATGTGGCGCGCAAGGAGATCAATGACTGGATTGCCAACACAACCCACAACCAGATCCGTGACATGCTCAGTGCCGAGGAAATCACCACTGACACCAAATTGGTCCTGGCCAACGCAGCCTATTTGAAGGGCCAGTGGGTTAGCCAGTTCAAGGCTTCAAAGACCGTCCCCATGCCCTTCTACACGTCCGCCTCAAATTTCTCCTTTGTGCCCATGATGCAGCAGAAGGGCACCTTTCTGCTGAACACCGATGAACAGTTGCGTGCCCATGTCCTCCAGATGCCCTATCGCACCATCTTCGAATCGGACGAACAGCCAGACAGCCAGCCGGATGACAAGTCTGACATCTCTATGGTACTCATTTTGCCGCCCTTTAACCCCAACTCGCTGGAGGACACACTCTCGCGACTGAACACCGAGACCCTAGAGCAGTCGCTTAATCAGGCGATGCCTCGCGAGATTGAGGTATCCTTGCCCAAGTTTGAGTTTGAGCAGCGCCTAGAACTTGTTCCGGTAAGTCAACCTAATATACGGACTTCCGTGTTCAATTTGTAATTAAAATATTCCCCTGGTTATTATAGATCCTTGCCAGAATGGGAGTCACGAAGATCTTTGACAAGACCTCCGCCACCTTTGACGATTTGACATCCGAGGCCATTTCTCTCGGTGATGCCAAGCACGTGGCCAAGATCAAGGTGGACGAGGAGGGCAGCACCGCATCGGCTGCTACCGTCCTCTTTACGTACCGTTCGGCCAGGCCCGTGGAGCCCGCAAAATTCGAGTGCAATCATCCTTTCCTTTTCCTCATTTACGATCGCACCTCCAGCTCGATCCTGTTTACAGGCATCTATCGTGATCCTAAGACACTCAAGCAGTAAATGCAGCGAGTTCGCAACTAACCTAACCAAATTTTGTCTTGACTGTAAATCACATTATAAACTTTTTACCTACTTTAACGATAATAAATTATGTCCATAACAAGAAATTTAAATAATACATAGCAAAGAGTATAGAGCTATACAGAGAGGCGAGGGGAAAAAGGGAAAGCGCGAGACAGATTTTGTTATATTTTTAACATTCGTTTATTGTGTACAATGCACAACTGTAAGTGGGTTTTGTGAGTATGTGTGTACGAAATGGTCGAGTAGGGTAATGCGCTGGTCAGCAATGACGATGAGGGTTCGATTCCTCGCACAGGCGGATTTATAAGCACTCTGCAGTTTTTTCTTATTTTATGAATTACGTTTTCATACCTTTGCAGGGTATTATAATTTAAGCCAGAGGCATAAAGTATATATATTCCTGATGCGCATCAACAGCCGAGTCGATCTAGCCATGTCAGTCTGTTCGTGTGTCCATTTCTACGCAAACAAGTCCCTCAGTTTTGAAGCTATGTGAATTAAACTTTGCAGATAGTCTTCTGTATACTCTCACACGTACATAAGTAGGAACGGGCCAGATCGGACGACTATATCATATATCTGCCATACAAACCATTCGTACATTTGTAGAAAAAAAATTATAACTTCAGTGGTTTTTAACATATCTTAATCAACTCCTGGTTATGAGCTTTATGTATTATTTTAAAATTTCAGATTTAATTTTATAAAAATCGAAATTTTTAGAAAAAAAGTATAACTTTGTCAGTTTTCAACATAACTTTACTACTACTTTATCTACTTTGAGATACAAGCATTCCATATTAATTCAGAATTCAGTTTTAAATTTAATTAAAATCGGACGATTATATCGTATAGCTGACATACAAACGATCAGTAAATGTGGAGGTAAATTACATATTACTTTACCTGTAAAAATGTAAAAAATGTAGAAATAAAATGAATATGAAAGTAATTCATTTTAAATTATATAGGGTTAGATTATATTCAATGTAATTGAAATCTGCAAGGATATACAAACTTCGGCGTGTCGAAGTTAGCTTCCTTTCTCGTTTCGTTTCGGATAAGCCAATCAGCCGGAATCGTAAAGAAATTACGAGTACCTTTTTCAAGGCGAGGGTGTTCAAAGGCTCTATCACTTCACTTGATTTATAGGCCAAAAATGAATTTACCACATTTTAATATACAGAAAAATTTAGCGCATATACCAATAAATATTGATATTATAATAAAAATCCTTAACACTTTTCAAAATAAGAAAATATATAAATAATTGTTAAGAAAAAGTATAAATAAGTAGGATATCGATTTAACCCCAAGAAAACACTTGACCAGATAATGTTTTGCTCAATTTACTAAATTCTTCATACAAAAGACGCATAAATAATAAACAAATTTACAAAGTTTCATTTTGGGATGCTTCCATTAAGTAAACACTGCTGATACATAAAGAAATATGCAAATAAGGATGTTATTTCAAATTTGAGGAGCTTCTGGGCAACCTGTCTTACTAGCACGCATATGTACATATGTACAGTCATCTTTAATACTTAACACAAAACCGAAAGCTGGGCGACTAAAGCAAAACGAAACTAGATTGGACAGAAACAAATGAATTGGATTAGCTACTTGGTTAAATTTGTATGTCATGGCCGAGGTGAAAAGCACTGAAGGCACTTTTGTTTTCTTCCATAAATTTGCGTGGTTTCGTTTTGTGGTTTGGCAAGCAGATACCTAAATACATGTGAATCCACCATCTTCTTTTTTAGATTAATCAATAGAATCCTACCCAAAATGCCTGGGTGCTCCTCAAACGAAAACATTGGTATAAGGGGACTACAACTAACTTTTCAAATAATGTGGGGTCGTCAGCGGCGCAATCTCGTCAAGAGTTCCATGCCTTGCTTTCTAGATGTCATCCGGGGGCATGGCGACAGCATAGATGGCGAAGCCGATGAACACAATGCCACCCACAATGGTGACAGTGCGTACAGAGATTTTGGAAGCCACTAGACGACCTCCAATCACAGCCAGGCCGGTGCAGATGCAATGGCCAATAATACCGCCAGCTATAACGCCATAGACGTCCTGTAATAGATAATTGGTTTGAATTTGGCTTTTCAACTAACTGACTGTTCTTACCTTGCTGGCTGCGAGAATAATAGTGGTCAGTTGGGAGCGGTCGCCCCACTCGGCCAGGAAGGTCATTGTGAAGGCCTGGGCCAAGATGCGCATAGTGAAGTAGGTGGCGCCGCGTTTTTGTGGACGACGACGGCCGCTCTCGGCGTCGTTTACAAGCGCAGCGTTCACATCACGGTCCAGCTGCAAGATAAGACATAGTCCTTAAGGATTAGCAAGTAGGAACGCGACGCAGATGGACAATGTCGATGAAAATGTGCGCAAATAGAAGGAAAACAGCATATAAAAAAGACACTGAACGATTCTTTGAACAGGAAAGTTCAACTTATCCTGTTACATGAATGAAGAAAAAAAAAACTTAAAAAAAGCAAAAATAAAAAAACGATCACTTCATAACAACATGCAAAGGGAGAAAATATGGATGACAAATGTGCGCTAATCGAATGGGAGAGTGGAATGGATATAAAGGGGAACAACCTAGTACAGAGGCCACAAAAACCAAACGCCCAAATGACTTAACGAGAATTGTTAAGAAATTAATCTAGGTATATGTCTTGTTTTGTGACTGTGTGTTCTATGAATGTTTAGTGTGAATATGTTTTTGTTTTTGGGGTAAAAAGCACGTGAAACGAACATGATAAAGAAACAACAGTTAGCATTTGTCGGTTATGGAATATTAATGCAGCCCCGATCACATTTACGAATATTCGATAAATGCTTAAATAACTGGAATTGTTAAATCATATATCACAACCCTAAACTATATTAAAAAAAAAAAAGACAAACTATATTGGTAAAAAGAATAGGAATCTGTGTTCTATGCCTATTTTGAAATATTTTGTTCCAAATTTACAATACAATGCAAATACAAAAGTAAACCTAGCCACAAACTCTTGCCACTATTAATCAAATGTTGTAAGAAATTTAGACCGTGAGTTACGGTGATATCCCGTAACCATGTTTAAATAATAAATAATTAACTAATTATACCTTAGATTCTCAATCACCAAATTATAAAACGGGACAAGATCTGGGGTCGGTGGCAATGCAAAGTTGCGATTGAGTTTTCATCAAAAGCCTAGCTTGAAAAACAAAAGTTTAATCAATTCCAGCTTTGAAACATTTTATCGAACGGAGAACGGAAAGGGGGCTGCCTGGAATTAGGATTCTGGCCTAACCCGTGCTTTGAGGGCGCCATTAGCCGGTCCAGCCGGGTTCCCATTTAGGCTTCCGTTGAGGCTATGCATGCTATCGTGTCCGGCCAGCGGGGCCCGCGGCTCCAGACTTCCGCCACCCACGGACGGATCGGTGGGATGCCCAGCCTGCTGGGCGGCATCAACGGTGGTGGTGGAGGCGGCCATGGAGTTGGTTTGTTCGGTCTGGTTCGATGATGCCGCCGAGTGGGCCGGGCTAGTGTGGTAGGTCTTCATCTTGAGCTGCTCGACAATGCGTCCGCCCTCTTTTAGGAACACCTCGGACTCGTGCTGCTCCCGATCCGCTTCTTCATCGTTGCCAGCTTTATCACAGCTATTTTTCTTACTATTAGAAAGGGCGTTATTATTGTTGTGGCTGCGCTGCTTCCGCTGGCGATGCTGCATGTCGGAGTCGCCATTGGAAGTGGCTGCTGCGGCTGCGATGGAAATGGAGTTGTTGCGGCCATGGATGAGTGCCTGCTCGCTGGCATCCTCCTTGTCCGAGTTGCTATTCTTCCGCTTGGCCTCCGCATCCTCATACTTTCTGCTGGCCTTCCGCAGCAACTGATCCATCCCACGAGACATTGTCAAATGCGTTAAATAGTTTGATTTTTGTGTATCAAATTGATCGTCGATTACGAGTTCAGGGGCAACGTTAAATCAATTTTTAAATTTCGTTTTGAATAAAGAAAAAACAATTAAAAATTGACATTAGCTAGAGATAATCGATCTGCAAATTTTGATTTTGATTATATATTGAGGTGAAGTTTTCATTTTGGCGAAAAAAAGCGTTTCCATATCAAACGATTTTCTGGTTTAGTACGAATTTTCATTGATCGAAAAACTTTCGAAGCTCGCTTGTTGTTTGCTGATATATGCCTCAAATCGTGCAATTAGTCACATAGGCTTTGATGGGTGATCATTTGTGTATGTAAATTTCTTAATGTTTGATTATTAAAAACAACTCAAGTGGGCATATATTCGAAGGATAAAAGTGGGGGAGGTGGGGTTTCATTGCCGTATGTTTTTGATCATTTGAGAACAGGAGTATATTACAAAATATTTGTAGGGTTCTTTTTGTTGTGGTTAATGAAAAGTTCTTAATTAGCATGCCACTAAGATATATAATTACAATTATGGTCAGCTTGCGGGGTAGTGTATAGGCAAAGACCTTATAATTACAAGCTAAATACCGCCAAAGTATAATTTCACTCGGATTTATGCCCAGGAATTCTAGATCGCACAAATTTGTATGTACGCTCTTAATATGTGTGAATTAAAATTGTTAGATTTGTACGCAATTTATGCATCTTGTTATTATAAGGTCTTCGTAATAGGTTAGTAAATTATCATTGTTCGCATGAAGCTAACTTATGGCGTTATACTAGTTCAAGTAAGACTGGTATGGGTAACCAAAAGCGGTATGAAATGTGATCGCTTTGGGCATCGTAGTTTTTATTTCGTCTGTACAAACTTCCAGTCGATACGATATTTGTAAAATAAGAAGTCAAGCGCAATAGCTATTAACAAAAGCAGCAAGGTAACCAAAGAGTATAAAGTAAAACAGAAACAAGCGAAACTACTTGAAAGTTAAAACTAGGTAAGATAGCACAAGGTGTAAACAAAAATGACCACTCACTTCATCCTCGCGCTTGCGCAAATCAGTTTGAACCTCTTCAAGCTCTTCCTGAGCATCGGTTGGTTTCATTTTGTAGCCATCGTACAGCATTTTTAAGCCGAATATTAAAAATAATGCAGTTGAGATATAATACGTATAAATCTGTGGATAAAAAGAAATAGAGAGAAATCAGTTACCTAGTTTTATTTTTGTTAGTCTATGTATAAAAACTGGTTCGCCGAAACCAACAGATTTTACAGATGCTGTGTTTAGGCTATCTAGACATTTTTGGTGATTAAACTTACCTTAGGAATAAAGTTAGCTGCCATGCCAAATACGCATGAGAGTACCGTCATAAGGGCCAAGGCGGCAATGGCACCGCCAAAGACAATCAAACGCGGATGGCGCATGGCCATTATGGCAGCTATAAAGAAAGTCTTATCGCCTAGCTCTGTTAACAGGATAACAGAGATCGATGCGGTGAACGCATCGATAAAGTTTCCCTTCGATTTCGACCGTTCAGTAGATTCCTTTTGTTTATCCGCTAAATTGCTCAGGTCCGTGGGCTTGTTCATATCTACAGGCATGTCCAAATCCTGCTGGAAAATAGTTAAGTTTATTATTCATCGGAGCAGTGAAAAGCATGAACCTACATTCTGTATTCCAGATTGAATCACTGCATTATCGTCGCCATCTGGCTGCGCCTCAGCCGCACAGATCGTGCCGAATGTGAGCACCACCATCAGGGCCAAAGCCATGTGCCATTTGGCTGAGCGCTTCAGGTATACGTTGTGTCTGGTCGTCTGCCAGAAGTAGGATTGATTTTGTGACATCTCGGTGCTGTCTGCTGATGGGAACGGCTGCTCCTCTAGGCCTGCCTCATGCAACTGTTCTCTATTCTCGGGATATTCGCTGTACTTTAATGTTTAGTGTAGTTACGTGTCCGTTACTCTCGAACGACTGCAAAGAAATGAAGAGAACTAGCTCAGAGTATGAACAAGGCACAATGTTTATGGCTAATCGGGCAGCGCAGGCAGTGTTCTCCGCGGCACTATTTGTCCAAGGCAAACAGAAAATCACCCGTGAGTCTGTGTTTGGCCAAGTCAAAAAATTGTGCCCCAAGCCTGGCGGTGTGCAGCGGGGAAAGGTCGGAGCCCAGATAAGCGGTCGGCACTGCGTCAAGTGTCGTCTGATATGGTCAATCAAAGTCACTGCTCTCAGTACAGCTCAGTTGCCGAAGCATATATTCCTCGGTCCACCAAGATCACGTCGCACGCCCGACCGATCCATACGTCAGAGGCAAACTTCAGCACTTCAGCTTATCGATTAGATAATGGTCAGCGAAATTATTAGGAACCAATGGGATGTCATGCGGAATTCCACATGCTCTATTTCAAAGCTACCTCCCCTAAGGCTATACAGCCGGTTTATCTGGAAAGTTGGGAGGTGCAGTGTCGCCTCCCAAATATTTGTGTTAATCTTGCTTAGATCGCAGTTCGTTATCTGTGAAGTTAGCCCCCTCCCAAACTAAGTTCTACAAGATGACATGCGAACTTAAAAGGTTGAAACACGGGATAAGCATAATATTTATAATACTTATTTGTATTTATCAAATATGTCAGGGCATTAGTCAAGAACGTTTCATAATCTAATGAAAGTGTAAAAAGTCGAACTGGCTATTATAGAGTAAACTTTGTGTTTCAATTAATGAACCCTTAGGGATAGTGTGTATAAATAATCATTTACGTGACCAGAGAACCTCTAAATATTATGGGGAAGTTGGCTACTACACATGTCTGATAATATATTTATATTATGTCTACATGGTTGTAGCAAGGGGTTTCTTTCATGTTGCGAAAAAGAAGCAAGCGGTGTGTGATTTTCATTTTTTTAAATTATTTTTAGACTATATCACTGAGAGCGGCTGTCCGTTTTGACGATAAGCCTACTCTATGTTCTCTGCGCAACAGGTAATCGAAAATAGGTAATCGTGAAAATAGAAACGACAGTAAAAGGTATTGATTAAGAAAAGGAGTGTGATTGTAAAGAAGTGATTTTATTATAAAGGTTTTGCTATCTTTATAAAAATCATATACTATATATTACTTGGGAATAAAAATAATATAATATATATGTATCTATATATTTGCTTCCTTCCTTTCGAAAACTCATTAACTTTTTACTAATTGGTCAGATAAGGTTACCATTTTTGACTCAATTCAAACTTTGTTATAATTTTTAAATAGGGGTTTAGCGATTTCTAAAAGCTATTATTTTATTGCAGCTGTATGCTTAAAGGGGGATTTAACATACAAGTAAGCGGCCAAAATTTTGTCATTTTCATTATTTTTTTTTATTTTAGAAATAATTAAATTACCTTTTGATATAGGTAAAGATAATATTGTACATGATAAAAAAAGATGAAAAATATTTTTACACAATGGCGGACTTAAAGAGTATTTGCCGCAGCGCCTTAAGTTTTGCGTCCCCGGCTATGGACAGGATACAGGTCGTAATTCGCGGCGGTAAAATATTATATTAATTGTATTAAATTTTAACAACAAAAAAAAATGTTCCCCCCCTCCCCCTCTTAATAAAAAAGTGTACTTTTTGAACATGCAGCTAGGCTAAAAGGCACAAAGAAGAGTGTACTCATGTCCCTTATCATATATCTTATTTATTATTAATCAGCTTTGTTTGTAAGAGTCTGGGGTAATTTTTACGCGATGACTCTGCCGTGCTTCCCATTTGCTTTAAAGAACAATAAGCAATATTGGCTTTCTGTTCTTGTTAGCATTTTGCATTTATTTATTATACCCTTGACGAAGGTATTATGATTTTATGATTTCAGAAGCTTTCTACGTAGTATACATGTTCTTGATCAGAACCAACAGCAGAGTCGATCTAGCCGTTACCGTCTGTCTGTTTCTGCGCAATCCAGTCTCTCAGTTTTGAAGCTATCTATATATTTACTTATTTTTGTAAATGATAACTTAAAGATCATATACAGACAGGGTGTACCCAGGTAGTAGGTGGTAAGGTGTTACTATACTAACGGGTTCGACGTTCGTTTACCATAGGGTTAGTAGGAGAGGAACCCATACACGAACTAGTTAGGTATCTGGTTCAGATATGGCCAATCGACACGTTCAGTACTGTAGGATCTTGCTTAGCACTATAATTGGTGCTAGAGTTGATTTGTGACAAAAAATTATGGATTCGTTTGTGATAATGATTTCAGCGAAACCCCAAGAAATATTTTGATGAAAAAAATGTTTAAAGGTCATGCCTTAAATGCCTTTTTCTTCTGCTTTTAAAATTTAGTTTAAAATATAGTGTAGTTTATTTTATATTTAATTGTAATCTCTGTCGCGCGTTATATGTCGCACGCTTAATTTTTTCATAATAGTTTTTATGTAGTTAGTAATATGTAGTAGTAATAATACTATTTAAGTTAATAAGAAGAGCATATTTGAGTTTTAGTGATGTTCTTCTTAAAAATGAAGAAAAGTCGCGTTTGTCCGAATATACATATTTAAAAAAAATGGTTTAGAATATGCTAAGTTCTTTCAATATTGATCAATAGGGACACTTCTGAAAAAAAAAAACTTAGAGAACTTTTTTGTTTCTGGTCGCGGTTGACATTTATATATATAATTGATATTAATATATATAAATATGGATAAATTATTTATAATCCATTTGCAATCTGCAAGGGTATTCAAACTTCGGCCGAAGTAAGCTACCTTTCTTGTTGTTTTTTTTTTTAATTTTCTCCATTATTCTGAATTACCTTCACTGCAGGCAAAAGGGGTTATTTACCCAATAAATAAGATTACCAATAGCTTTACGGTGCGCCTTCAATGCGTAGTATTTTCTTTTAAGGGGTCATTTCGAAATCAAAAATGTCCTATGTAGGATATGTGGTTAAAACGATTTTTCGATATTCTATTTCGGAAAGGAGTGGTTATTTCTTCTGCCTTTTTATCGAAAACCACCTTTTTCAATTGGCTATCAAGACATAGGAATAACTAGTTTGCCGATCGGCTTGAAATTTGTAAGGTACGTTCAGCTTTTGTGTGGCTAGTAAAATAATGGGAAAAGGTTTAGTTTTTTTTTTATACACTTCAAAATAGAGGAAAAACGTGTTATTTTTCGCTAAATTTTATAAAAAGTCATGTAAACAATGTATATTTTTAGCGGAGTTACAAATTAAAAAGAAAAAAATATTTTAAGTTCTCATAATTTCTTTAAATTGGGTTATTCCTCTACTACTAACAGCAGCCCTCTTTCGTTTAATGATTCTAAAATCTAGTCAATTGGTAAAAGTCTAGTAAAATATTATTTTTTTTTAACAGATATGTAAATTTACAAATTTTTTGATTTAAGTTTCTGCTTTTCTCATAGTTTT
>VNJS01001060.1:0-29511 GCA_008042575.1 Drosophila watanabei
CCGCCTCCATTGTCGCATCCTCTTGAAAGGATTTCAATGTCACACCGCAACTGTTCCCAGGCACGGTCCATTACATTAACCCACGGGCGCATCAAGTTGGCCACCACAAAAGCGACGAAAATGAAAATTCAAGAAAGTTTATCGCACCGCCCGCTCCCGAGCGGATCCAGGAGGAGATCCGGAGACACGGATACGAGAGGCTCCACTTTTGTGGTCAATTAACGGCCCTCGGCCGCCAGCCTCGAGTTTGTTTTTGTGTAATGAATTTAAATGACCCACTGCGCCGGCCCATCAAGTGCTGCAAACTGTTTTCCAACAGGACGCGGAAGGACAGCAGTCCGAACTCCTGCCTCAGCAGTCTAAGCCCGCCCAGATCCTCGCGCTCGCACTCCCTGTGACAGCACCTGTCGCCGAAAAATTTCCAACAATTTGGCTAATGACTTCTATGGCGGCCAGGGGCAGGGGCAGGCAGAGTTGCTAAGGACATTCAAATATAAGGAAAACAAATTTAGCTATTTAATAAAATGTAAGAATATAATTATAATATTTAAAAATCAGATTAATATACATAATAATTAAAATATTATTGACATAATATTCATATTTATTTAATTTTCAAAATGTACTTTTAGTAAAACAATATTTGTTTTAGAAGAATGTAAAAGAAAACAATGTTGACTTTAAATGTTTCAGAAGATCTCTTCAAAAAAGTTATTCCCCTTTAAAAAAAAACTCATCTTATGGCATAAAGATCCTTGAATTTTTTTATACCCTCTATTAAATATATTCTTGGATATTGGAATTTAAACTTAATATTAATAATTTGACAAATTTATAGCATACTTTTAGGAATTTTTTTTAAAGGTTTCAAATAACTAAAGTCGTTTCCAGGGCTTTTTTAAAACGCTTAAAATTAAAAATGTAAGCTTAGATAGAGACAAACACTATTCCTTAATTCTTGTATATATTTTTTCCATAGATGCACCTAAGCAATTAAAATAAATGACTCAAAGTTTGGCTTGAAAACAGCCGAGGGAACATTCTTGAAGCGGCCTGGCACTGAGTTGAGTGTAAATACCAAATTAATTATATTCCATGCAGAGAAATTAATCAAGCGTAGCGCTGGCCAAACCAAAACCAACTACACGCTCCCAATGAACTCTATTTAACCCCAAAAACAAGCCACGCCCCCTCAGCCACGGCACAGGTGTGAGCCGGCGGAGTTGTGCCCAGCTTGCGGCCATTTCATTAATCACACTCAACACTTAGCAGGAGTCTGGGACCGGGACTTGGACTCTGGCCCCGGGTCTGTGTCTGGGCCTGGTCCTGGGTCAGGAGCTGCAGCTTTGCTTTTTGGGGCGGGGGCAGGAGGTAAGCCTGCCCGTGGCCAATGTCAAATGGTTTCTCGGGGGCCCTGTCTGAGCCAACTACCGATTATTTATTATTGTGCATATTCAAAGCGTTTCGAGTATCCTTGAAACAATCAATAGTATTTTAAACATTTTTTTTTTTTTAAATATAATGCTCAAATTAAAGTTTATAAATCTTTAGAGCCCCGGAATATAAAGTACCAATATATAAACTGAATTATTTAATAATACTAATAACATTTTATAACGACAATTAATTAAAATACAAAATTTTGTTTATTTCACTGAAAACTAGAAGTTATCTTTTTTGAAAAAGTAAACTTCACCGTTTCATTCCTCCTTATACAATTTCAATTGCATACTTTCAGGGTCTTTTTCCATAAAGTTATGTCCTATGCTATATTTTTAAGGAAGGTTTCCATAAAAACAGGCTATAAAACGCTTACAATACACTGCGGTAATATATATTATTTGTTTCTGCTTTTCTCCGTATTGGTGGAAAAAGCGCCAGATTCATAATCGAAACTTGGTTTTTTCTACCAAAGAGCTTTCACTCAATTTTTATGGGAACACATGAATTTATAGCTCAAAATATAAATATATATCGATAAAATCATCGATAAAATATTCGATACATCGATATTTTGTGAAACACCGTCGGTAAGAATGTACCCAATTAGAGAAAGCAGTCTGATTGGATCCAAGCAGTTCTGACAGAATCCAAGCAGTTCTAAAGCAGTTTCTGCCGACGAGGTGGCAGCCCTGCCGAACGGCGGTTTTTTTTCAAATAATCATTTAAAAAGGTGAAAGATATAACATTTTTTTTTTTATCTTTTACAGAATAAGTAGCTTTTTTTTTATCGGATTCTAAGAGATTAGACCGATATTACTGAGTCCCATCTATATTATCGACAGTACTATCTGGTTTCCTATCACTTTTCTCTGCAGCTCTAGATTCTTCTCGCCTTTGTAAAGCTACTTCCACCGGATTTGTGCGATCGTGTGTGTAATTAATTAAAAGATATATAGAAACCGGGAACAGCAGGAGGCTTGGGGAAAGACCGCAGTCTTCCAAAACGTGAAGAAAAGAAATTACAGCTGCTTAAGTCGCACAAATTGAATTCTGAGTTGTGTTTAAATGATATTTTAAAAGTTTTGCAAACCAGAGAAACTGATATAAACTATATCCTTAGTGACATAAATTATTCGTACAAATTGCTCAGTCGTAAGTTCTAAAAAAAGTACAAACTAATAAGGCAGAGATGAACATACATTTTCTTTTTAGCTAATCACATACTTTTAGACTTTGTTGACTTTCCCGAAATAATACCCAAATACAAAGAAAATGGGCTTTTCAATTTAAGAGTACCATCTGGGAACGGTGATGCATATCGGGCGATCGTATCCCCCGAACCCGAATCGTATATCCTCTGTGGAAGTGTTCACAAATATTTAAGCAATTCGTTTACAAGTAATATTTCATATAATAGGGGATTAGTAGGCGCTAGTTATTCAACTTATGGTTGTGGCGGATGTCAAATATCAGTCGATACTGCTAAAATAACACCAGCTTTTAAGTTACCTTTGTCACAATGGCCTTCCTCTGACCCGCTAGTTCCAGCCGAGGTGCGCAAGAAATTTCCTTGGTTTTATGCCATTCCATGGGAAACTGCAAAAAATGATGACGATCGCACTTTTTCGGTATGTGCCCCGGAATGGGAGGACGAATTACTAATGCAGCAGCCGAAATCCCTTGAGATTGTTAAGCTAATGAATCACATACGCCAGCAAAATGCCGAAAGCTTGCCTAGATTAACCCACTACATGCTAAAGACGGTGGTGCTCAAACAACTTCCAATAATTAACTGGCAAAGGGACTGGGTCAGTCTGTTCAGCGAAATGTGGACCCGACTGGCGGACCACTTACGTGCCGGAAGACTCGACTCGTTTCTGTGTGAGGGACTAAACCTTCTGGATTGTATGGACTCTAAAGAACTCGCCGAATGTGTGGCTACCACCCGGCAGCTACTCTTTAAAATTCTCGAGGCTCGTTACAACAATACCCGAAATGATGCAAAGACACTTTTTGGCATTCATCTGGAGTAAGAAGGTTGGTTTTTGCTTTTGAACCACGAAAACATTTGTTAATTTTAGTTTTGTTTGTTTTCAGATAAATAAGTGCTTTTGTTGAATCTAAGAAACATAAGAGAAATCATTGAAAACAGCATTTGGTATTAATTTGTCCTTAGAATAGACACTCTCTCTACCGACTATCTGTTTTAAAAACTTGAAGGCACCGTAATCCAAAAATAAGAAAGGAATGCTCCATACTTATATTCCAAGAGTTTTTATATTAATATTTTAATTTGGCTTAACTGCTTAATACAATAAACATAAATATCAATGAATGGCATCACATAATTCAAGAGTTCATCTCTCACAAAAGAAAATAATATCATTCAGGGGATTCCCCTTGAAACATCCCATCTAGGTGCGCCTTTTGATGATTGCCATGTTAGCCAGTTGCAGGATACGATTGAAATCGACCTTGACATGGGCGCGCCAATATTTACAGCGTCCCCAGATGACGGCAGGATAGTTGGGACTGGTAATACCGTGAAAGATGCGGGCAATGTTCCGGCCACTGAACGTATTGTCGGGATACATGTTGATCAGTGAGTGGACATCATCCGTGATGCTCTCGTCGGGCACATTGCTTGGCTAATAAATTATTTATAAATGTTATTATAAATGAAACAATAATTTAAAAAACATTTTTACCTCTACTTCCAGTTCTAGATCCTGCGGATAATCATTGAGGAAATAGTTGCGCACTATAGCCTTCAGCTGCTCGCCGCGATCCTGCGGGAAATCAGCACTGCAGCACTGGCTGCAGGAGCTATAGGCCACAGCCGCTAACCCATGGGCCACATACTGCAATTGGATGAGCTGTGTGCGCTCCTGCTTCACGGAACGTGTGTATAGCGTGTCCAGAGCGCTGTCAATCTCCGTTTCCGTAAAATCACCAGGCACTTTGATGCGAAAGCCCAGATCGTAGAAGCTCACCGTGATGGGCGATCGTTTGGGAAAGCCATTAACTTGGATAGAATTCAAGAAGTCGTGTGAGATGGATACTCATTAAGGAAAAGTCACAACTTACCTTTTACCCATTCAAGATCCTTCAGCTGGTACTTAACCACGCCGCTGTTCCAGCCGATACCAGCGGCTATATCGGTCACCGAAAACTCTATGATGTTGGCGTCCTCCTTGAAGGTCTTGTCGCGGATCTGCAAGGCAATGGCCATGGCCAGAGGGGGGCATTCCTTGGCTGCGTGCCTGAGGATCAGAAATTAGTATTTTCTCAGTTGGGCTTTTCTTAAGGCACCTTAAGCCATCATATTACTCACTTGAGGTACTTGGGTCCGCCGTAGGATATCACCTTGGCCATCACATACGCTGAGCTGAGCACGCTAATGCACCAGCGCGGATCCAGCTCCATGTAGCAGAGCAGGGTGGATATATTCTCCGCCGGAATGTCCAGCATTTCGACGGTCTTCTCCACAGAGAAGCCAATTTCATGGCCAGGACACACATGATCTCTGGGACCATCGCCCTCTGGCACAGCAACAGTTCCCTTGGCCAGCTCCTTGTCGCAACTGCAAGGCACAAAGACCTTTTGCAGCAGCTTGCGGATCACATGGCGATCGATGGAATTGGCGTAGACATGCCGCCGCAACTCACTCTGGTCACCGCCCTTGGAGTCCAAAAAGAGGTGGCAGTGTGAAGTCAAGCCATCGCGTCCCGCGCGTCCTATCTCCTGGACATAGCTCTCGAAATTACGCGGCATATTGTAGTGGATGACGGCCCGTATATCGGGCTTGTTAATGCCCATGCCAAAGGCGATGGTGGCCACCACGATGCGCAGCTCGTTGCCCATGAAGGCTTTTTGCACGGTGCGGCGCCTGGAAGCGGGCATGCCCGCATGATACGGTTCCGCCTGCCAGTTGACCCGTTTGCGCTTCTTGCCCTGCTCCTGGGCGGGCTGCCTGCGGTCCTGCACGCAGGTCCTTATAAAGCCAGCAATCCGTTCGCACTCGTCACGACGGGTGCAGTAAATAATGATGGATTGGCAGGGCTCGAAACTGTATAAGATTGAGTATGTGTAGGATTAAGGATTAGGAATCAAGGATAAGTCTACTCTTACCGTTCACTGTTTAACAGCAGCAACAGGGCCGCGTCTCGATTCTCATCCTTGGAAACGGACAACACCAGGTTATCGGGCAATGGGGTGTCACTGATGACGCCCCGCTCTCCATCTGCGATGCCCAAATGACTGATGATGCTCACCCGCGTGGGCAGCGTTGCGGTGGCCGTGAGTCCCAGCACCGTGTGCACGCCCAGATTCTTGCGCAGCACCTTGCAGATCATCAGGTAGCTGGGCCGGAAATTGTGGCTCCACTGGGACACGCAGTGCGCCTCATCAATGCAGGCGAAAGCAATGGGCGGCAGCTGCCGCAGAATGGCCCCGAAACCGGTGGCACGCTCCCCGGAAACCACGGCCTCCGGCGAGACCAAGAGAATGTCAATCTCCCCGTTGGCTATCATCTGCTGGATCTTGATGCGCTGCTGCGGCGTCTGGTTCGTGTGAAGGCAGTGGGCGCGCAGGAAGTGCGGTACGCCGGTGACCTGGTCCTCCATCAGCGACACCAGCGGCGAAATGACCAGCGTGATGGCTCCCAGCTTGCGGCTGTAGAGGTAGGCGGGCAGCTGGTAGCACAGCGACTTGCCGCTGCCCGTGCTGAGGGTGACAAGCGAGGAAAGCCCGGAGAGGGTTCGCATGATGGCCCGATCCTGTCCCTTGCGGAAGTTGCTGTGGCCGAACATGTGCAGGGTCTCCAGCACTTCGGGTGTGGTGTCCTGGACCGTTCCGTCTGGCAGGAGATCATAGAGCGGCCTAACGCCGCCATGCTGGCTGCGATTCGAAGAGGCGGTGGTGGTGTCCAGGCCAGCCTGCTTGAGGAACTCCTCGGGAATTTTGTGGCCTACGTAAGTTTTTATGGGAGACGCCGGCTTTTCCTCGACGTCCTTTTGACTTAGCGAGGCTTCCACGGCAGCATCTAGGGCCTCGAAATCAATGTCCGAACCATCGCTGGACCAGTCGGGATCCGGATGCTGCTGCTGCTGACTCTCCTCCTTCTCCTCATCGCCGCTGCTTTCGTCCTGCGAATCTTCAGATTCCGCCTCTGGCTGCAAGATGGCTGAATTTGCCGCCTGCGGCAGCCTGGAAATGTTGCGACTGTGGGCAACCATAGCGCCCTGGCTGGCCATCTCCTGGGCCTCGGCGAGCGTGGGAAAGGGCGAGGGATCCTCCTCCAGCTGAGCGGATAGCGGCAGCAGGCTGTCGCCCTTCACCTTGCACTGCTGGGCAAAGTGACCCACGCCGCCGCACTGGAAGCAGGTGAGGACGCCGCCATCGCAACCGCCCATGTCCATGTCGGGGCCACTGAGGGCAGCCACTCGCTTCTTGTGCCGCCACTGCTGCTTCTTGTACTTGCTGAAGTTCACCGTCTTCTTGCCGCGCGCAAATTTCTTCTTCTGGATGTTTATCGTGACGAAATTCTCGTTCAATTTGCCGGCAGCAATTCGTTCCTCCATCTTCTTTCGGGCCGCCACTCGCTTTTCGTCCACTTGAATGGCAGATCCTCCTCTTCCTCCACTTGATCCCGCCAAGGGAGCCACTGCAAAGGTGCTGATGTAACGCTGAGCGGTGGCATCAGCCTTTTCGAGTTCCTGCGCATTAATGCGGGGCACGGAGGTAATGTCACCCGCCTCCAGGGCCAGCACGTACTTCAGATCTTCGGGATTTAAGGGCTGTGTCTGCTGGTCTTCCTCTTCTGGGGGTTCCGGAGCAGATTTGGCTGTAGCAGGCGTCTTTTTGGAGTTCCTTGGCTTCTTCTCCGCTTTAACTTTGGGTATCTTTTCCGCTTTGACTTTGGGTTTCTTTTCCGCTTTTTCTTTTGGTTTCTTCTCAGCCTTGGGTTTGGTTTCCGCCTTGGCTTTCGCGGTTTGCCTCTTTCCCGCTGCCGTTTTGCGCTTTGCCTTCTCCTTTTTCACCTTCTCGGGCTCGTAGGTGGCATCATCAGCCTCCTCATCGGCGGAGAAATCAGGAGCTGTTGGCTCTTCGGGGAGCTCTACCTCAGGGTCAGGCTCAGCTGCCGTTGGAGCTGCTACTTCTGTAGCACCTGCCACTGTGGGCATTATCCTGCGCCGCTTGGCCAGCTGTCGGTACTCCTGCGGCTCCGGCTCCTCTTCGCTTTCAGCCACCACGGAATCGGAGTCGGAATCGGTTGCCTGCTCAACAGGAGGAGGAGGATTCTGGCTAACGACGGGCTTGTGAACAGGTTCCATAATCTGCAAGGGGTTCTTTACCGGCTCCACCTTCTTCTCCTCCTCTTTAACAGTGGGCTTTAATTTGCTTAAATCCAGATTGGCCAGACCAAAGTTGGTCTTCTTCGGAGGACCGCCATTGTTGTTGGGTTCCGCCGCAGTTGTGGTCACCGCCTCCAGACCGTTTTCGTTTGTATTGCGCTGAAGCCAGCCATCGTCTACCTGCGTTTTGATGGCTTCCTTGGACAAAGTAGGGGTGGCCATCAATAGCTCCTTCTCCTTGTATTCCTGGGCCTTCCTCAGCAATATGGTCTCGAAATCGGGCAGCTCCTCGGCCATATCTTTGTCATTCAGCTGGTTAAGCGAGGTGGAGGTGGCAGTGCTGGAGGCATTAAAGGAGCGATGCGATAGCGGCTTGCGGGGATTACGTTTAGCAAATCCTCGCGTGGACTGGAAGAGCTTGGCACTCAAACTTGGCTTGAGGCTGGCGGCAGGGGCCGGCTTCAGCTGCTTTCCCTGCTGCAGCAGCGGAGCGGAGTGGGAAGCCTCCAGAGGCTGCGGTGGCTTCAAGCTCACATTGTCTCCCCAGGCCTTACGGTTGATGGCCAGCTCCTCCACCGCCTCGAACTGTCGTATAACATGATTCTCGTCCCGATTGGCCAGATTGCTAAGTGCCTGCGGATTGGGTAGCTCCTGGAGGTTGGAGAAGGCCCCGCTGCCGCCCGCCTGTGGCTCCACCAGCGCAGCTATATCCAGCGGCAGCTGGGGGCCACCGTTCACACTGAGGTCCTGGTCGTAGTCCAGCAGGCTGACACCCAGCTCGCTAGCCTGTGACATCTCCAAGACGTCGTAGCCATCCTCGTCGCACAGCACATCGTTGAGGGTCTCCTCCAGAAAGGAGGTCTTCAGCTTGTAGTACATCTTGTACGAGTCCCGAATCTCCTGGCTGGCCTCCCGTATGTCATACTGCACAGGAGTGCATACAGGATCAGGTTTTATTATGTATTCTTAGTGGTTTCCTCTCAACTTCTTACCTTCGAAGGCACTCGTCCGTTTTTCTTCTTGAAATCCTTCTCCCACAACTTGACGCGTAGCTTGTACTTTTGGTATTTCTGCTTGAACACATCCTCCATGGCGGCGACAAAGACTTCCAGCAATAGTTATTAACATTTAAAAAACGAAAAACATTTGCAAAACAAAAAATTCCCGAGAAACTAATACGAATGCAGCTGTTTTCCGCTGAGCGCGCGCTTTTTGGCCAGTGTTGCCAGAGCAGTGTAGGTTTCAAGAGTTGCCAGACGACTGACTAAACTACAGTAAATATCGTTTAAAATGGAAGTTATTATTTTATTATTATTATTTAAAAATAGATAAACCATTTTTTATAAATAAAAAGTCTGTTTTACAACATTGCTTTTACTTAAAAAATTAGCCCCACAAGATATACGGGTTCTTATGAGGTTAATTTTTAAAGTAAAAGTAATGTTGTAAAACAGACTTTTTATTTATAATAAATTGTTTATCTTTTTTAAGTTTCTAAATACATTGCATAGCTAATGCATTGTAAATTCTTGAAAAGAAATATTTAAATTGAAATAAATTCGAAAAAGAAAAATAAATCCCATTTAAATAAATCAACTTTGTGTTCTTATGGGGTAAAAAACGTAAAACAAACTTTTTTTGTATAATTTGATTATCTTTTTTAAGTTTCTAAATACATTGCATAGCTAATGCATTGTGAATTCTTGAAAAGAAATATTTTAATTAAAATAAATTCAAAGTGAAATAAATCCCCTTTAAATAAGATCAACTTTGTGTTCGTTTTGTTTTTATTTGTAGTAAAAAATATCCAAGCTTGGCCGTTGCAAAATGCAGTTCTCACAATGATGCTACATAGGTAAATGTGACTCGCAAGGGGCTTCCCTTGCCAGAAGAAGAACAACTCAAGAATACAAAAAATACGAGGCGAAAAGTCGGAGAACAAAGCGGTGGAGCAGAAGGAGCAGGGGCAGGGAACAGGTTAGGCAGGACGAAAGGAAGGGCGAGAATGTAAACAGTGGTGCTGATCAGAAAGGGGGCGAGCGCCTACATGAGTATCAGGGCAATCTCCTCCGGCTGCATCGATGGGCAGCGCCAGTTGTACAGATAGTACTGCAGGTTGCCGTCACCGGCGCCAAATTTGAGCGGCGCAAAGTACTTCTTGTTCTCCATGAGGTCGAGGGCATTGTAGACGTCCATCTGGACATTTCGAGCCGGATCAGGGCGTCGTTCATCAGGTCCAGCCACGGGGTCTTCGTGGACACGTTGTAGAAGGAGTAGGCGGCGCGCACCGTCTTGTGCACCGGATGGTGCATCACCGAAGAAGGCAGACAGTAGTAGCTGGTCAGGTCCGTGATGTTGCCCTTCTCGTCCGCCACCACGAAGCAGTCAATGATGCCCTCCTTGGGCGTGAACCAGTGACGGAACTCCTCCTTGCTGAACACCGGGCAGAGCTGGAACCGCTTCAGGTAGTCCTCCAGCAGCTTGTGCGCTTTGTCCATGTCCTTGGCCGTGATCCGGCGATAGCCCTTGGTCTTGGGCTGATCGGGCAGTTTGTACAGCTTCATCGTGCGCTGCATGGTCATGTTTCGGGCCAGATGCGAGAAGCGCACATCCACCAGCTTTTTGGGGTTCAGCGAACGGTGCCAGTAGCGACAGGTGGCCACGGGCGTCGGCAGCACCACACCGGCCGTGTAGGCGGCCTGGAATATCCCCGTCAGGTTGACCCGTCGCGTGATCTCGCGGATAAGAACCGGCGCCACACGCTTGCTGCGCAGTTTCTTGTGCACGCACAGGAAGTTGATGTCCACCACCTTGAGCACCTTGTCGTAGGCCTTCAGCTTGCTGGGTATGGCCGAGATGAAGCCGACCAGCTTGCCGGACTTCTCCACACGCACGCCCACATGCCAGTCGCGTTTCCAGCCCGGCGGCTGCAGCGACCACTTGAGGAACTCCGGCTGATAGTCGAAGCGGAACATGGCATCATCGTCCTCCACATAATTCTCGTTCAGCAGCGTATACAGCTCCTTGAGGTCATTGGCATCGTTCAGGTCCAGGGTCACCCACTTGAAGCCGCCGGGCAGAGTGTATGGCTCGGCACGGATTTCGCTAACCTCCTTGTTCGGCTCGATGCACTCGTTGGTGGTCACCTGCTCGTCCAGCTTCGGCACCGGCTGTGTGGACCAAAAGGCAAACTTCTTGGCCATCTGGCGGGTGCTGGCCATCGCCTCGGAGACGGCCTGTAGCAAGGCCTGCTTGCCTAGGAAACGGAAAGGCAGGAAAAGTATCGATTTTAATTCAAATCATAATGGCTCCCCCTCCTTCTATAGTTATTCCAACTCGAACTACTCTCTCTATAAACTAAGCAAGTAACCACCCCATTTTCCCAGCATTTTTCATGTCATTAAACTAGTTTCCTTTAATCAACAAAAAAATTAAGTATAATGCCAAAATTGGGGTGATTAACCATGATATCATGTCATGAACTCAGCCAAGGTTGACTATAAGTTCAGCATAAGTGGGAAATCTATTTTAAAATTTTATTTATTTATCTTAAAGAATTCATTTAAAAAATTTGAGCTCAAAGGAGTTTATATATTGAAGTAAAAACTTACAACTAACTAATGGCTTTAAAATATTAATTTAACTGAAAATAATCAATAAGTAAATGATTTATACTACAGTTCTACAAGACTTTCTTTTTTTCTGGAATATAAATTAATTTATTCTAAGGCCAAACCCCTAATAATAACACTCATTCCTTTAACAAATATTCTTAATTATCAAAGTTTTCCAATGATAAGTTTTACTGTAGTTCCCAACCCGAACCTAACCTCATTTTTGGACCGCCCCAAGGAGTTGACTGCTAGAAACTAGGATTTGTCCAGCCTCAGGCTAAGCTAAACCGCACTTACTTGCATCTAAGGCCACTGAAGTCTCGTTCTTGGCCTGCTCGTCCGCCTGCTCAGAGTCCTCGTTTTCGGCCAATTCCAATGCCGATCCCGGTTCCGAGACCTTTAAGCCGGCAACGGCCTTTTCCAGCATCTCCTCTGTGGCGGCGGCCATCTCCTTGGCCTTCTGCTTCAACTCCTGGCCAGGCTGGTCCTCCGCATTGTCGTTCGGCATGTTCCGGGCACCGCTGTCTTTTAATAATTTGGCAAATTAAAAAATTTCAATGAAATTGCAAAACTACAAGGGCAGCAGCTGACTCAAAAAGCAGTGTGGCCAATCGCGGGGCAGGAAAAAAAACTAGCAGTACTGGAAACTATCGAATAAAAATCAAACTGCAATGTTTTTCATAAATTTTTTTAAATGGAATTTGTTTGATGAATTTTTAAAATTGATCTATATTTTTGTGGCAATATTTTCAAAAATTATAATGAGTTCCCGTTTTTATAAATAAATATTTATCTATTATTTTTGGTTTATTTGAATGCACCCTATCTGGCCACACAGATTTTGATAACATTGTTCGGCGTATTGTTTGGATTAGTTTCGTATTAGTTTATATAGAACCCGACCGAGCATGCAATGTGGCGATTTCAGTCGCTGATAAGCACTGGGACCCCGCATCACTCAACCTCCGACTCCCACACCCAACGATGTCTGCCACAAAGAAGCGCCTGAGGATCGTGGCCGCCGCAGTTCTGGCCCTGATCCTTCTCGTCTATCTGTACAGGGCGGTCAGCGTTTCAGCTGTGGGCGGGATGCCTTCCCTTTCGGCCAGCGAAGAAGTGCAGGCCCGCTGGCCGCCCACGGAGAATTCGCTGCAGCGAAGCCTGCAGATGGCCTACGAGGAGCAGAGCTCCCTGATCCGTGAGCAAAAGGAGGAGCTGCAGCGCACGCGGGAACACTTGGCCCAGCTGGAGGAGCAGATCCGTAGTCTGCAGACCAGCACGCCGCGGAAATACCAGAAGGTCAAGTACCTGAACTACAAGAACAGGAAGAGGATCCTCATCACCGGTGGAGCTGGCTTTGTGGGCTCTCACTTGGTCGACGATCTGATGGTTCAGGGTCACGAGGTCATTGTGGTGGATAACTTCTTTACGGGACGCAAGCGGAACGTGGAGCACTGGCTGGGGCACGAGAACTTCGAGCTGATCCATCACGACATTGTGAATCCGCTGTTCATCGAGATCGATGAGATTTACCACTTGGCCTCGCCAGCCTCGCCGCCGCACTACATGTACAATCCGGTTAAGACCATCAAGACCAACACCATGGGCACCATCAACGTGCTGGGTCTGGCCAAGCGCGTGATGGCCAAGGTGCTGATTGCCAGCACCTCGGAGGTGTACGGAGATCCCACGGTGCATCCACAGCCGGAGACCTATTGGGGCCACGTGAATCCCATCGGGCCAAGGGCCTGCTACGATGAGGGCAAGCGCGTCTCCGAAACCCTGAGCTATGCCTACGCCAAGCAGGTGAGCTGGAATATTACATATATTCGTTTCCCTATTATATCTTTGTGTCGTAATGAAACCATCAAGTTACAAAAGCCATCAAGTCTGTGATTCCCTTTGGCCATATTATCAGTGGGTGACTCTTGCTTGTTGGAATTTCATCATCACATTCTTGTTTTCTGGCCGAGAAATAGGTTTCTAATCTTGAAGAGTTCCAAAGTTGGTACAGGGAGGGGCATAGAAACAGTTTTCATTTGTTTTTTAAGTTACTTGAAAATGTGGTCGAAAAGTATAAATTATTTATGATTTAAAGTTTAGTATAGAATAGCATACTTTTGAACTATTTTTCAAGGGATTCTAGAACTCTGGAGATTCTTAGAAGTTATGACACCTTTAACAGATTAATATTATATAAATTTCTCTTTTTAAAATAAAAATTAAACATTACTAATCAGAAAACAGAAAAGTAACCATTAACTTTCGAGCTAAAAAACGAGGTTACATTCCTTATAACCAGCAAATAAAGAAATCTAGCTGATATCCAGAATTATAGCAGTTCTTTCCTGATTCCATCTGCACTCAGGCGTTAAATGATCTCAATTGGAATGCCATTAATTGGTGGGCTCCGCTTGAACGCTTTGCTTGTCACGAGATAAGATTTCCAATCTCCAGGCCGCTGGCCACCACCACAACATGATTTCCAATCGAACTAATAGCCTTCTTTATTTGGTCTTTTAGGAAAAGGTTCAAGTACGCGTGGCGCGCATCTTTAATACTTATGGACCCAGGATGCATATGAACGATGGTCGTGTGGTGTCCAACTTTATACTCCAGGCGCTGAGAAACGAGACGATTACAGTGTACGGAAACGGGAAGCAAACCCGGTCCTTTCAGTACGTCTCTGACCTGGTGGACGGGCTCATAGCTCTGATGAGCTCCAATTATACTCAGCCGGTGAATTTGGGTAATCCCGTGGAGCAGACAATTGGCGAGTTTGCGCAGATAATCAAGAAACAGGTCGGCGGACCAAGTGTGATAAGGCAGACGAAGGCCATGGAGGATGATCCGCAGCGTAGGAAGCCGGATATAACGCGCGCCCGCCAGTATCTGAAATGGGAGCCAAAGGTGCCGCTGGAGACGGGCCTCCAGAGGACCATCGCCTACTTCCGCAACGAGCTGGCGCGCAGCGATCGCTTCCAGGAGAGCTCCAACAAGTACTTTGATACGCCTTAAGTGGGTTTTTTTTTAGCTTTGATGCAACGTCTCTAGTCGGCAAAATGTAAATATGACCATCGATAGCACTAATTGTAAGCGCCTGTGTTAGGACCACGTGAAATCTTCGAAAAGCATAGTTCATCTTTTTGTAAAGTTAAGTTAAGGGAAGGGAAGTTTGGCAAGCAGCCGCGTTCAAAGTAATAGCACTGAAATCTGTATATAACAGGGCTTTATTTTTTAATTTTATAATTCCTTTTTACCGCCAAATTGTAATTTAAATAGTCACAAAACAACATTTATTTCAAACACAAAATACTTCCACACAAAACTTTGGTAAGGAACCACAAAACAAATGATTAGTACAGCAATTTATTTTTGTATTCAGATCATAATCTTACTTTTCGTTAAATTAAGATCTAATATGACTGGAGTGCTATTTCTTTGACCGCGCTTGTACCAGTAGGTAAATAACACTGGGAGTGGAACCGGGAAAATGTGTAACTAACAATTCTTCCTATATAGAAGATACTACTAGTTGAGTTGAATTGAACATGTGCGACGCACCTGTCCACACAAATCAACAAACAAACGCTCGCCCCCGATTATAGGTGTAAGTAGGGCTCGGTTTTTGCAGTTTCTGTGTAGTTTGTATAGACCCATTAAAAACCAGAGGTTCTTCTCTGCGAAACTAATCTTAGGCCCGACCGGTATTTTACTATCTATGTACATGGCTTATCCTACTCTTAATCTACGCTATGACTATATTTGCACCTATATTCGCTTATCAGCTAGATTGGCTGCTTCTTCCACACATCTGTTTCTTTCACCTGGCCAGCGGCTCGAGCATCTCCAGAAACAGTTTCTTCATGGTGATGACCTCGTCGCGTGCAATTCCACGCCAGAATCGTCGCAGGATATCGTCTGCCTGCCGCAGCGATGGGAGCAGGAGGAGCAACTGTTGCTGATGCGACACCGCCGACGAATGGCGCAGCAGATAGACGACATCGTTCAGAGAATTGAGAATGGTGTCGCGGAAGGCGCGCAGCGAGCTCTGATCATCCAGCAGAATGTCACAATTGGCCAGCAAAAGCGCCTTCAGCAGAAAGTACTCCTCCCGGCGCGGCGATATCCTCTCCATGCGTTGGGCTATCTGCACGCAGTGGTAGTAGAACTCCGTGTAGCCGCACTCCTTGGCCAGCAGCTCGTCCATCCAGACGTCCGTGGCGAAGCAGAGCTTGCCGTTGAACGGCAGCGATCGGAAGGTCAGCTGCAGGGTCAATATCTCCGCCCACGACACCTGCAGCAGCTTCATCTGATCGTTGAGCGGCAGATCGATGAAGCCGGGTATCTGCTTGGCCCAGCCAATCACGCTGACCAGCTCCTTGTCGTAGATGTCGCTCAGCACGCTCAGTATCTCGTTGGGATCGTTGTGGTTGTTGTTCTGGAAAATGCACGTCCCATTGGGGGGTGTGACGGCCGAGACACTGCTGGACTCCAGCTTGATGCTGCCCGACGAGGAGGAGGCCTCATCATTCGCACTGGTCGCTGCCGTCGTCGTCGTCGTCGTGTGCACCTGCTGCTGTTGCTGCGGCGTCTGGACGCTCAGGGCGTCCGGCTCGTACGAGTTGAGCACCTCCAGTATCTTCACATCGCACAGTGAGGTGGTGTTGGACTGGTATAGCAGCTGCATGGTCTGGTACGAGTTGGACACGGGATTGCGCCGGTACTTTTGCCTTCCTCCTCGGACACGATCCAAGCGAACGCCCTCCTAGAAAATGAGAAGAATTAGTCAGTTGAAGAAGCAAAGGTGCAAGTTAGTGGGTGTTACCTTTAGCATCCCCATGAGTAGGCACTTTTGGAAGCGACACGCCTGGCAGGCCTTGCGCCTCCGCTTGTTTATCTCGCACTCGTTGTTCGCCGGGCAGGTGTACTCGATGTTGCCCTGGATGGTGCGCTTGAAGAAGGCCTTGCAGGCCTCGCAGCTGGCCACGCCATAGTGGAAGCCGCTGGCCACATCACCACACACCAGGCACAGGCGGCGCAGCTCATCCCGCACAGAGCCGGATGCAGTTCCGGCGCTATTATTGCTGGCATTCCCTCCATTGGCACTATTTCCTCCACCTCCTCCGCCGCCGCCACCGCCGCTGGTGCCGCTGCCCGCTCCGCCACCCTTAAGACTATCGCCATCATTGCTCAGCGAGACATTGTGGAGATCACAGGACAGGGAAGTGGTGGAGCTGCAGAGCTGCCTTTCCGGTGAAACCGATGGCGAGGACTTCATACCGTTGCTGGTGCCCTGCTGCGTGGTCGTCGAAGGCTTCGAACTGGGACTGAAGCAGGTGCCTCCGCCGCCCGCGGAGGAAGTGTCCACCTCCTGCTTGATGTGCAAGATGCTGACGCCGTCAGACATATTCGAGCGTTGGCTGTGAGGAGAAAAAAAGGGAATTGTTAATAAAGAAACACTTGAAAATATGGCAAGGTAATTGTAAAATATTCAAGGTTTCCAATGAACACCTTTAAATTAACTTTGTGGATGTATATTTATAGTTTTTGAAGTCAGAAAAGAACAAAATATAGATCAGTAGCGTTTAAAAGTACCAAACTAGCAGCTTCTTTAAATTCCAAAGTATTAATACGCCAAGAATTGATAAAAACAAAAAGAGCAAGCAATTAAAGGGCTGATACTGTGGGAAACACTTGGAAAATCGTCAAATCACCGCGCGTTAGAGATAGCATTTAGCTAAAAGTCAAATAGTACGCGCTGCTAAACAGTGGTTCAAGTTGCTCCAACACGGGAAACACTGCGAATTCTAACTGCGCTTATCGGTGCTAGCTGGAGATTTGCCTACTGTGCGGAACTGGTCACCGGAATGCCTAATGAATGCAAAATGTAATTGTAATTGTAATTAAGCTGAGCAAAAAGCAAAAACAAAAATGGGTTTGTGGCGGCGATCCCTGATATTGCGTCTCTCGTACCCTTCTCCTTCGTAAAACTTCATTGTTGGGCGATGGAAAAGTACGGAACAGAACTAAACTGGAAAGTGAACAGCGCACATGGAGTGCGATAACGGTACTGTGCGTGGAGTACCTTCCCGGCTAACGGTACTACAAATCACGACGCATGGAGCTGACGCTGATAGCAAAACGGCGACAACAACAACTTGAAAACGAAAGAGTAGTTTAGAAGAACGAAACACAAATACCCTTCTTTTATATAGAGATTAAATTGCATATATCACAAATCGGTTATATATTTTTTAGCATATGTTTTAATACATAACACATAGAAACCATAACTTTCCAATGACTCATTTGAAAAGGAATATAAATAATATAAAATAAATTCCCAATAAATGTGTGACTTATTAAAGAGCACCCCTAAAACACAGCACCCCACAAGTAAGGGTATAAAACGCGCGCTGGCGAAGACAATGGGGGGCAGTAGATGTGTGTAGAGTATCAGACAGCGGACAGCGGACGACGTCGGCCAGGTTGCAGATGAAAGATAAGCGCACTGTCTGCTTATCAGCCGCCTGGCGATTAAGGCCCAAGGTGGGCCTGTCCGTATCTGTTTACATACTTACATAAAGTATTTTTGAGGATCTTTGTGTAATCAGCGCGCTACTACTTCATGCGATTGGCAACATCAATACATATTGGTGTTGGCCTCCGCGGTTTGTGCCTGTGTGTCTGTGGTATTTTGGTTCGATTCGAGCACTTTGTTATTGCTTTTGTTGTCTGTCTGCATCTTTCGAAATCCGAGTTTTGGAACTGCTCTCCGGCGCGCAGCTGTTTATTTTTATTAACTCGGTTACTTTTTTAGCTAGGCAGCGTGGCTTTTATTGCTTTCGGGTGGCGATTTATTTAATGCATTTTCCATAAGAATGTGCGATGCAGACAGCATCTGCATCGATTTTGTGCGTCCGGATCGGGGTTTAGCACTCGGGAAGGCACGAAATGTATTTTGATGGGATCACGTCACATTCTTTGCAATTTCTTTATTGTCTACAGCCTGGTTCTGCCGGATTTTTGGGAATATATTTGCATATCAGAAAGATTAAAATGTAATTTTATTTTTTATTGTGAACCAGGGCTGGCCAGCACTGGGACTTGGGGATGTGACAAATATATCGCGATATTTTTATGAAATATGTGAAAATAACGATATTTTGTTTAAAAACGTGGCAGTGCTGGTAAATGATCGTTCATGTTCCTTTCATAAGAGTTTCTTCGGAGGTTTTCAGCGTTTATCTATGGAAAACACCTTGTCCGACATGACTCCATTAACAATGGCGGAAAATTGCAGCAGGCGAGGAAAATCGAGGAAAAGTGGTATTTAAATCAAACAGTCTGGCAGCCCCAATGCCTTGACCGCTGTCAGAGTGGCCAGTTACCGAAAATCGAAATCCGATTTTCGGACGAATTTTAGGAATCAGAAAGGACCACACTGCACATAGTAAAAGACAAAAATTGCAATTTTAACAAATTTGTGGGGCTTACTCGGGAAATGTGCAACTAAGAGGCGTTGGGCTGACGGGCAATCGACGCAGGTCACCAAACACAACAGCAGTAGGCAACCACACAGGCGGGTGGGTGGCAGCAAAACAAAGGGGCGAATCAAAACAAAAACAATTGCGCGACAAAAAAAGTTCCAAATATCATTAAATATTACGTAGCCCCAGTTAGTTTAAAGCCCTGCGGCCAACAACAACAACTCGCGTGTGGTGTCCTGCAAATAGTTAACGGTCGAACCTGAGGCGACAGCGCAACAAAGAGGTAAAAATAAACGATTCCCAGTCACGTAGAATTCGCCAGTGTGCGTATGGCTCTGTGTGTGTGTGTGTGTGTGTTTTGTTTGTTGTTGTTGCTTTTATCAGCAGCCCCCATGCCCAAATAGTGTACACACACATTCGCACACCCACACACACATACACAACACGCGCAAAGTTTGTTATTGTATTTATTAACATATTTATTGCTCGTCGCTCGCCCCACGCTTTGTTTGCGCCATTCGCCATTCCGTAATGCGCAATCCGAGTTCCCGTGCGGATCGGTGTTGCAATATCGCTGAAAACCAGTCGAAAGTCTAATCTTTTGATCCTCCAATCTGTTGCAGGACATTCAGCCCCTCCCCATCCGACGACACCCACACTCACGCACGCACGCACACACATAAGGCCACCATGATGAGCCTGCTCGGGCGCACCGACGTGGATGCGGGGGAAGTGTTTGTCAACTTTAACCAAAACATAACGTAAGCAAACGGGACATACAGTGGGTATTAGCTAAAAGGAAATGCAGATAAAAGAGATGCGAGGAATGGGAGTTAAACTTAAGGTTAAAGTGTTCTTGGAGAATGGAGAGTTTATTATAAAATTATTTAGGATTTATGAAAGGGAACACTTTAGTTTAATTTCGAAAACCACGTAATTGATTTCATCAAAACTCAGGTGTATTTTAGACATTTTTTAATTGAAAAATACCATGAAAAAATACTGCGTATAATGACATTCCAACTTCTATTCGCATTTAAAAAGATTTAAAAGTAATTCCATTAAAAAAAGGCTAATCATTTGAATATCTCTTTTCCTTTATCTTTAAAAACTTGTTAAAAAATTCCTTCTAATACACTTTCTCCCGCCACAGTTCTCTGGCCGTAGCTACGAGCGGCGGCTACAGCCTGTACAGCCTGGGCTCTGTGGACTCGACGCTGGACAAGATCTACCACACAAAGAGCGATGAGCTGCTGCTCATCGAGCGGCTCTTCGAGAGCTCCCTGGTGGCCATCGTTTCCCAGCGTGCGCCCCGCAAGCTGAAGGTGTGCCACTTCAAGAAGCAGAGCGAGATCTGCAACTATTCGTATGCAAACTCAATTCTGGCGGTGAAGCTGAACCGCGAGCGTTTGATTGTGTGCCTGGAGGAGTCGCTGTACATACACAATATCCAGGACATGAAGGTGGTGCACACCATACGGGACACGCCGTGCAATCCGCAGGGTCTGTGCGCCCTCTCCTCCTCCTCGGAACACTGCTATCTGGCCTATCCGGGCAGCGTGACGGCCGGCGAGGTCCAGATCTTCGATGCCATCAACTTGCACGCCAAGACCATGATACCCGCCCACGATACACCGCTGGCGGCGTTGGCCTTCAGTCCCTCGGGCACCGAAATAGCCACGGCCAGCGAGCGCGGCACTGTGATTCGGGTATTTAGCTCCCAGGATGGCAGTCGGCTCTTTGAGCTGCGGCGCGGCCTCAAGAGATGTGTGTCCATTGTTTCCTTGTCGTTCAGCACGTGCGCCGAGTATTTGGTATCCAGCTCCAACACCGAAACGGTGCACATTTTCCGGCTGGATCGAAGCGCCACGGAGACGGCCGAGGGACATGGCGGCAAGCAGACGAGCGACGACTGGATGGGGTAAGCGGTGTTGGATTTTACTCTGTATTTCTGCTTCTGTTTCTGTTTCTGTTATTTTGTAGATAGTTTTTGTATATATTTACTATGCGGTTAAGGCCAAAGGTCCATGTCTAAGGTGTGGGGTTCTACTGTCCACAATTGCTGTTTTAAATCATTCCATTTAAATCTAGTTTAAACCATTTCATTAATGGATTCACTTGGGTTTTTCAAAGCCCAATTCAACTCTATTATCCATTCATTTTTTTATATTTTTGTTCCATTAACATGTCGTTCTAAAAGGTATCTTTCTTGTTAAATTAAACTCAACAAAGAGTATAACATTTACATTCTTAAATTTTGAATGTATTTCAACTTTTCCAAATGTTCTTTTCGTATTCATTTAGAAATTTTCAATGAAAAGGTAGCTGTGATATAAAATTTAAAAGCAACAAGAATAAGTATAGGATAAAACTAACTTATAAACTTTGCAAATTGCATGAAATTCTGACGCATTCTTTGGGGGTTCCTTGTTAATCTTTCTTTCTTGATCAGGATTTTAAATCGATTTTTAAATTGTTTTTTCCTTTCGTTTCTTCGTCGTGTGTGGCATTTTGACATTTATCTATTTTTCTTTTCTTTCATTTTGCGAAACACCACCCGAAACACGAAACAACCTCAACAACAACAACAACCACAACTCGAACCACTCACCAAAATCTACTCTCTCATGCAAGTTACTCGTTTTTTAGATTCTTGAGCAAAACGGTCACCAGCTACCTGCCCACGCAGGTGACCGACGTGTTTAGCCAGGGACGGGCGTTCGCATCGGTTACCCTGTCGGAGGCGGGAGTACGCAGGATGTGCGCCATAACCACGATACAGAAGCAGCTAAGGTAAGTCTTACCTATAAGTATCAAGCATTTACCTACAATAATTCCCTGAATTTTTCTTTCAGACTGCTGATTGCCTCGCAGGATGGATACCTGTATGTGTATTCCATACCCGCTGTGGAGGGCGCAGAGTGCCAGCTGATAAAGAGGCACGACCTGCGTATGGAGGATCACTATGCCATGGATATCAAAGGTGCTTAAATAGATTCGCTTCCCGCAAAAACACACCTCAAAACACACACACACACACACTCTCACACACACACAACACATCCCCAAACAAAAAACAAACCCAAACACCAACCGCAACAAATTCTCTAGTTGATTCACCTCAAACTCTAGGCCTTAACAGTGGCGTAAGCATTGGCGGAGCAGCTGGCGTTCCGCCGGGAGGAGGAGCAGGCACTGCCGGCGGTAGTGGCGATAGCAAGTCAGCGGCGGCGGCGGCTACTGCCTCTGCGTCTGGCGGCGGCGGTGACAAGCCCGGTGGCTCCTATGCGTCGGCCGTCAAGGGGGACGAGCCAGCCGGCGGCGGCGCCGCCTCCAACTCCGCCTAGAAGGATGAAGAGATGCAGAGATGTTGGTAAACGAAACTCACTCCTCAAAGTACTAAGGACGATGATGCTAAAGTGATTGCGATGATGCTTGATGATGATGATTTAGTGACGGTGGCTCTGTGGCGTCAAGCGTATTTAAGTAAATAAAAATAGGTCATAGACTTAATTTAGATCTTAACGTTGTCAGCGACGATTCTTCCTCCTCGTTTTTTGTACCAGCAAACGGCAGCCGCAACAATTCCTTTGTGCCGCGCTTCTTCCTCTACCATCGATCCCCGAAGCAATTTTTTTAGTTTTAAGCCCAGCCTCTCCTCCGTTCGGAATAGGAAAATGCTTTTTGTCATTACACTCCTAAGTTAGTTGTTAATTAATTAATTTAAAGCGATTTATATAGATTTTCATTGATATTTTGAGTTGCCTGCCTTTTTATATCAAAATAAACAACGGCCTTTGCAAATTGATTAAAAAAAACTCCTCCCGCATCCATGTATATATTTATTTTTTGCCTCATCCCTTGACAATCCACCGAATCCATCGATTTCGCCTGGCTATTGTTTTCAAATCAAAATATATCTCGGATTAAGTGCATCCCATACACAATGTATTTAATCTTCAAATAGAAATCAAACATTCAGTAAAAAAAAAATATAAAACAGACGAGAGTGAAAAAATACACAAAATTCGAAAATATCGGCGAGTGCGCGCAATGGAGGAACAATTTTCGGCATATATGATATATAGGATATATTTTGTACAAAGTCAAATATTTTAGAACATAAAATATATAAAAAAAAAAGAACAAGAAAACAAAACAAAAACCGTTTACAAACGAAACTCATACGCTACTTTATTGTATTCAATAAATTATTTGAATTAAAACACATTAAAATCTTTTCACGTAGTCCAGAAGAAATATAATTATTTTTAAATACATTTATCAACAAGATAGTTCTTGGGGAATTTCATTATATTCTTTTATATATTTATTTCAAGAATTTTATTTTTTAAAAGTCGAATTCCAGCGCCATTTTGAAAAACGTTACTTGTTCGAAATTCCATCGTTCCACTTTCGTGTGATGGTAATTTAATTCTGAAAAGCGGTCACACTGCTCTTTTCTAAACAAAACAACAAGTGTTTTTGTTATTTTAGGCCAAAATTTTACCATTTAAAATGGAAGATTGTGACCTAGCTGCCTCTCAACACATCCTTCCGGATCGAGAATATACTGAGCACAGGTCATCGAATCAGTTCTCCCATGTTAAACACAAAAAAATTGATCTGTAAGTAGTGGCAATGAGTTTTTCGACTGAAGTAATAATATTGCTAATTTCCAGGAAAATCTGTCGAGTTTGCCTAAATAACTCGGGACTGGTAGTCAACATATTTGGTCGCACTCCAGGACACAGCATATCCATTGCCCAAATGGTATCCCTGGTTACAGGGCATTCCGTTTCTAAGAGCGATTCCTTTCCCAAGAACATCTGCCGACCTTGCCTAGAGGATGTTACCAAAGCCCTTAAGATAAAGCAGACATACCAGCAAAGCCACAAGTTCTTCTGTCAGCTTAGGGAGGATTCACGGAAAGCAGACTATTTGCTGGACAAGGAGTCCTGCACACTATCTAAACCCCTGAATATCCATGTGAAAAAAGAAAGAGTCGACGTCGATTTGCTTGAAAAAGAAGATCCGTTTTTAGACCAGTTGAAAGTTCCAGTCGGGATCGAGTCGCTAAATAATCAAGTTCAGGATGATCTTCCAGATTTCCAAGTACATTCCGGATTCGAAGTTTATTCGCTGGAGCACGAGGATGGAGTAGACCAGTGCCCGGTGAGGAACGAGCCAATTAAAGATGATTCTTCCGAGGGAAACCCTCACCTTTCCGACGGCGAAGTTGATCTGTTCGATAGCAAAGTGAAAAGCGAAATAACTGAGAATCAGTCCGATCAGGAAGGATTGTCCCTTCACAAGTGTTCCCACTGTCCAAAGAGTTTTTATAAAGCATGCCACCTTAAAGTTCACATAACATTATGCCACACGGAGGAACGTCCTTACAAGTGCTCCCAATGCGAAAGCGCTTTTAAAACGCAAAATTGCCTTAAGCGGCACTTTGAAACGCACTCGAGTAGAAAAGAGTACAAGTGTGATCTCTGCGAAAGGAGTTATGTTCAGGAGCGTTCTTTTAAAATTCACAGATTTAGGTGCCTAAAGAACTCGGAGAAATCATCTCTTTTGGAGAAAGTGCGCTCCCAGCCCTACAAGTGCTCGCAGTGCCCGAAGGCCTTTTCGGAAGAGTCTGATCTTCGCGAGCACGTCCTCGCCCATTCGGGGGAGATGACTTACGTGTGCTTCATTTGCGATAGGCCTTTCATACAAAAGTTAAGTCTGCAGCGACATCTTCGCTGGCACAAGGACGAGCGTACGTTCAAGTGTTCCCAGTGCTCAAAGTCCTTTCTGGACGAAGAGCAGCTCAATGAACACATTCTCACCCACCAGGGAATATACCCGTTCAAGTGTTCGCAGTGCCCGAAGAGCTTCTTGCTGAAGCACTCCCTCGACCGACATTTTCGATCGCACACGGGAGAACGACCCTACAAGTGTTCGCAGTGCGAGCAGTCCTTTGCCTTCAGTAATCATCTCAAACTTCACACCCTCGCTCACGCGGGACAGAGTCCCTACCAGTGTCCCCACTGCCCCAAGTCCTTTTTCGGAAAGCACCTCCTGGCCAACCACATACGAACGCATACAGGCGAGCGACCGTTCAAGTGTCCGCATTGCCCGAAGGACTTCAAGACCAAGTACTCCCTTCAAGGACACATGCGCAAACATACGGGGGAACGGCCGTATAAATGTGACATCTGCCAGAAGACCTTCGCAATACGCGGAAATTATAAAAGCCACATGTTCACTCACAGGGACAAGTCTTTGTGATTACGTTTCTATCACATAAAAGCCTTAAACTTCCCTAATAAAACTAACCATTTTAGAGGCAAAAGAGAATTATGAATTGTTTAGGTTTCCAGTTTTTATTCAAAATAAAAGTATTACATTTGTATTCTATCGAGAAAGAGTAAAACTAACCAAGCTAAAAGCATAAATTGTAAAAATAAAACTTCATTTTCAAAATTCCACCGTTCCAACTTTGTCGCTAATTTTGCACTCTATATTCTTAAAATCTGGTATTTTTAAAAAATTGTGTAGCGGTAACACTGCTTGATCGAAACACCAAGTTTTTAGTTTTTTTTTTATTTACAATTTAAAATTGTAATATTTCAAATGGAAAATCACATCCTTCCCGATCGGGAATCTACGGAGCACATATCCCTGCAGCCGTTCTCTCCTTTAACAACCAAAAAAATGCATTTGTAAGTAATGGCAATAAGTTTTTTAGCTAAAATAAAAGTTATATTGCTAAATTCCAGGGAAATCTGTCGCGTTTGTCTGGGTACCTCGGGAGCGATGGTCAACATATTTGGCAGCACTCCAGGACTCGCCGAAATGATATACTCGGTAACAGGACATCACGTATTTAGAGATGAGTTCTTTTCCGAGATCATCTGCCGATCTTGCTTGGAGGACACAACGAAGGCCTTTAAGATCAAACAGACATACGAGAGAAGCTACCAGTTGCTCTGCCAGGTTAAGGCAGATTTCCGGAAAGAGGAGGATTTGCTAAAGGATGAAGTCTGCAAAATATCCAAAACCCAACCGATGCCGGATATTAGAGTGAAAACCGAGCCGCTGGACGGCTCAGAGCAGGAATTCGAAGTGAAGTTTAAGCACCAAGAACGGGAACACTGCCCAGTGAAGAACGAACCGGTTGCAGAAGACTCATCCGAGGAAGAGGATCACCAAGTTAAGCCTAAGAATTACCAGATTAACGACGGACAAATTCAGTCCGATAGCCAAAGGAAACGCGAAGAAGCTAAACGGCGCCACAAGTGTTCCTACTGCCCAAAGATTTTTCCAAGACCGGGCAAACTGGAAGAACATATTAGAAGTCACACGAGGGAGCGCCCCTTCCAGTGTCCCCAATGCCCAAGTATTTTTACGACAAGCCGTAGTGTCAAGCGCCACCTTCAGTCTCACATGGTCGACGCGACGTTCAAGTGTTCCCATTGCTCGTGTTCCTTTAAATCTGAAAGTGGTCTTAAGCGGCATCTTACAATGCACAAGATAAAAACAACATTTAAGTGTGATATCTGTCAACATTCTTATGAAGAGAAACGTGCCCTTGATATTCACAGGGCTAACTGCATAATCATGACGAAACTTATATCGTCGGGAGCTATGACTTTACCGACTCCATGATTTTTTTCTTACTTACATTAAAGTTCAATCTCCAATGTGACGTCTTCCAAAAATTGTTCATCCATAAAACTAATCATAAGAGGATCCCTTTGATCAATCGTTCTATTTTAGTAATAGGATTTAGAAAAGTCTTAAAAAGTCTTTATTAAAACTGTAAAAAACAAACAATTTGTTATTCAATCAAGGATACCTGCACATCCCGATAAGGATAGCTTTTGGGTTGCTTTGTTTGCCTTTTCTGTCGGGTTCCAAGCTTGACAAGTGGTCACAGCAGTCGTTGTTCCAACGCTCAACACCTCACATCACACAATTTCACTGCAAAATTTTCCAGTCAAGCTCAAAGTTACAAAGAAAAAGTTTAAAAACAACTTGCAGTGTGGAAAGCCAAAGTCGAAATATCTAAAAAATTATAGTTTTGGGAAGTCAAAACCAAAATAATTTAAGGGGATTCCGTTCAACTTTTTCAGTAAGTAAACATCAAACATGGCCAAGCACCTAGTTTCAAATTTAAGTAATGCTTTCTAGACAAAGCATTTGATTCAGTCGAACAATAACGTATCGAGGATATCTGTTTAAACATTTTTTGAAATATAATAAGAGCTATAAGTCGCTATCAGTCTAAAAAATTTAAATAATTTTGAAGTGTTGTTCAGTATTAAGCTAACTATTTCTATACGCGCTTCAATAGATTGGGTCCAGTTACCAGACACTTCTTTAGCAACGGTAAGTGGAAATCACACGATTCTTCTCTAAGGTACAGCTTAGAAGCTCTGTATACTGCTTTGCTTATACATTGCAGGCAAAGCGTGGAAGGGTTCGAGAAAAAGAAAGATAGGCAACGCCTATACATATATGCACAAAATATTCCCAAATTTGCCTTTATTTTTAAGTAATATTATTGCAACGTTGCAACGTTAAGTTATATGACCTTTAAATTTTGCTGCCCGTTTTTATATGGATGGGTTGCATAGGTTTGGTCACTGTTAAGCGGTTTTTTCAAAAACTGTCGTTACGACATTAATGAAACTTTCTGAGATAATACTTGAATAGGTGCTCCAAAAGGTACCGGGATTGCTCAAATCCGCCCAAACTCACAATAAATCATTAGTAAATTTAATTCTTTACATGCTGGTACTTTGTTTTTTTTCGATTAAGTGCTTTATTAACGAAATAAATTAAAAAATAAAAATCCTTCAGTGTTCCATTTCCCCACCGTTCCATTTCGGCGCTAACTCACCGACGCTAATTTGACGGACATAGATTTCGAACCCAAAATGTAGAATGTAGAATAACGAGAAAACCGCCAGATATAGCGGGCAAATGGCTAAATTGGCAACGCTGAACAAGGCTATAAATTGTTAAAACAAGAAAAAGTTTAACAAAAGCAAATCGACGACAGCAGAAGCAAGTTCAACCAAAGAAATAGTCCGCAGGAAAATAGTTATTTCATCAGTGTGTGATTAAAACATAATAAGAAAAAAATATATATTAACGTTGCATCAGAAGTAAGTATTTAGCAATTTAATTTTATTAGAATATCTGCGTTAAAACGCAGTCGAAAAAGTGTAAAAAATGTTAGTTCAAGGTCTTTGATTGCGTTTTTTCTCTTACTCAACCTTCTGCGTAATTAGAAAATTGGCACGCAAAACCATTTTCCATTGATTTTTCTTCGAAACAAAAACAAATTTATAAATAAAACTTGCGTGATTATTGTTTTTTCGCCAATTTTATTGGCAATTGTGAAATATACGCATTGACGCCATTTGAAAATTCGAGAAGTCTTACATATGCATACATGCATACAGATTTCTGTGTGTGACTTGCATTAGTGAGTCAGCGAAAATTTTAGTTAATGCGACGGACTAGTTAGTTTTTACGTTGTTTAGTTAAAGAAATTATCCGAATAAAGCCATGGCTGCATTTTTTCATATTGCACTTGGGGTGACGACAGCAATGGATACATACTAAATTTTTGTGTGTATGCATGCTATGTACTACGCATACATGCACACACACACAAAAGAAGTGACAAAGCAGGGGAACAAAGGTTTCTCAGTTTCTTCTATTTCTTCGTTTCTCTTTGGTAAATCGAAAAGGGAAGAATGCACTTTATTTTAGCTAAATGCTGCGACTAGATAGGTTCTAAATTCAGTTAAAGAAATTATCCAAATAAATACGTTTATCAAAACAAAAACACACTTATAAATAAAACTTGCGTGATATTTGTTTTTCGCCAGTTGTGAAATACGCATTGACGCCATTTTGGAGTTCTAGAAAAATTAACCTATACATACATACATACTTGCATACGAATTTTTCTGTGTGCTTTGGTGAGTCAGTGGAAATTTACCTTAATGCGACTTGTTAGTTTCTACGTTGTTCAGTTAAAAAAAATATCGAAATTAGGCCACGTCGGCCACTTTCCATGACGACAGCAGTGGATACATACTAAAAATTTGTATGTATGCATGCTATGTATACATGCGCACACACACAAAAAAAGTGACAACGCAGCGGAACAAAGGTATCTCAGTTTCCCTTGTTTCTCCGTTTCTTCGTTTCTGTTTCTCTTTGTTTGGTGAATCGAAAAGGGGATAGGAAAACCCGAAACGTTAGGACTTTGAACCCTTGGGAAGGCAGTAGGCTTTGACAACGACGTTCCCACCCTTGGGTCTCCCGTCGCATAGAGTCGGCCTGAAATTTCAGTAATCGTGTGATTTTCTCCCAGGCTCTGTAATCTGATCTGCTTTCTTACTAATTTTCCAACTACAAATTTTTACTCGCAGAATAATCCGAAATGCAGATCTTTGTGAAAACCTTGACTGGAAAGACCATCACCTTGGAGGTGGAGCCTTCCGACACCATTGAGAACGTTAAGGCCAAGATTCAAGACAAGGAGGGCATCCCCCCAGATCAGCAGCGATTGATCTTTGCTGGCAAGCAGCTGGA
>VNJS01001068.1:0-24570 GCA_008042575.1 Drosophila watanabei
ATCAGATAGCTTTAAAACTGAGGGACTAGTTTGCGTAGAAACGGACGGACAGACGGACAGACGGACAGACAGACAGACAGACAGACGGACAGACGGACATGGCTAGATCGACTCGGCTGTTGATGCTGATCAAGAATATATATATAGGTCGGAGATAACTCCTTCACTGCGTTGCAAACTTCTGACTGAAATTATAATACCCTGCAAGGGTATAAAAAGTATTGCCCCAAATGGGGAACTGACCCCCAAGAGCAGGTTTAACATTAAATCTTTATTAAGTAATAATACTTTCATCATTTAATTGCATTCCCTTGTAATAGTTCATCTGTAAGTTTATAGCCTTGTTTTTTTTTAAGGCTTCTTACAAGGCGTAATGTTTTTATATAATAGTTTGAATTCCAGCAAATAATAACAAATGCCAAGCTGTTGTTTTTACAACCACGCTAAAATTCCGTTATATGTTCCGCTTCGGACAAGGCTAATATAATTGCCGTACAAGGCAACTAATTAGCCCGCCACTCATAGCCACAATAGCCGTGATAAAGATCTGGTTTTACTCGGGAACCTTATCTCTGTCAATACTCGCCTTTCCCCTTAAACACCCAGACGAAAATAGGCAACGGAATCCCATATAAGTAGGGGCAACAATAGCCGCGGAATATGGCACACGCCCCCGGTTTAATTGATTTGGGATCCCATTGAAAAATAGTTTCCTCCATTAACCCAGAAACCCAAACCCTGCTCCTCCGCGCCGAGCCAGAAACAGAAGCAACAAGGGATGTGACACATGAGACGGGGCGCAGCCAGTATCGGCGGGGAGCAGTATCGAATTAAGCAAACAAATAATTATAATTAAATGTGCGCCGGGTTAAGCAGATGTCTTGGCTCACCATGAATCCGGGGTCGGGGTATATAGATGCTCGAGGCGTTCCACCCGAAGCTCCTCACTCCAGCGGCAGGCGGCAAAGTAACTTCAGTCACTAGACTCCAGACTTCAGACTCCAAACGATGATGATGATGCTGATGCTGATGATGGTGTTCTGGGTCGATGGAAGCGATGGAAAGGGGTGGGCGGTCGGTCGGTTGTTGGTTGTGTTGTGTTGCTGCTCCTGTTGTCGTTGTTATAGTTGTTGTTGTTGTTGGTGCTCAGCGAGGGGGCAGCCGGAAATGTATATTTTGGTTAATTTGCACAAACACAGCTGGAAGGCGAAGAGATGACGTAGGTGAGAGCCGAGACGACGAAGATGATTAAGAAAAGAACAAAACAGAAGGAAAAAGAAGAGAACGGGGGCGAATAAAATCCCCAACGAAACACAATGCAATAGTGGCGATGTTTATACGACGCCTCCAATCACGAATAGGCGGCAGACGCAGGCTGTCCAAGAATTAGGCTATATCCTATTTATTCCCCATATTGAGTCATTTTAAACTAATTTACTTTGTTACCGCCTATAAATCAGCTGTGAAAACCATTTAGCTGAAAAGCTTATTACCCATCCATTGTGGATTACCTGATTTATTTATTGCGGTAGTTTTAGGCATCTAAATTTGTATTATTTGTTTACAAATTTTCTTAGTTTCCCTTCTCTGAATATATTATTACTTGAAAATTATAGCCGAAGCTTTCCTAATTAAAATAAACAATTTTAAGTTATTTTTGTCATAACATTTGTAAATAAATAAATACAGAATAAAGACATACAACTGAATTTCTATGACTTGTTTGAAATATAACTTTTCCCTTAAACTTTACTCCCACACTATAATCACTTAATTATTTATTCATTGCTGGCATTTGGCTAATTAGTCTAAATTTGGCAAACAAAATCCACATATACAATTTGGAGGGAATTTAAGATCAGGAATGTTTTCTTTTAGGTTTAAGCAATGAAATCATCATAGGTGATTATTTTGAGTTTATATTAAAAATAGCGTACATGAGCATATTGACAAGATACTCAATAAATATATTGAATATCTTAAAATAGTTATTTTTTGTTATTTGGCAGAATATATCCTTTTTGAAAGACAAAACCAGCAACAACACGTTTCCGACAACGTCAGCAGGAGCCGAAGAAGAAGAACGCAGCAGCAACAACAGCAGTAGCAGTGACAGTGGACGAGGGAGCGGGATGGTGGGTGCAGTGGCAAGAGCAGCAGTGGCAGGAGCATCCTTTTGGGGGGTGGTGCGCTGGCCGCAAAGCGTCGCGTCGCGTCGGTGGTGACGCCGACGATAACAGCAGCAACAACAAGAACAAAACACGAGCCACATCAACGGGGACGCAACAACGGTGGTGGGTTGCCTGCTGCTATTTGTTGTTGCTGTTGTTGTTGCCACTGCTGCTGACGCTTGGGTTTTTTGCTTTGTTGTTGCTTGTGCTGCTGCTGCGCTTGCGATTCCTTTTCAGCAAATTTGTTGAGCCTTCGTCCGCTTTTTCCGTACGTCCGTGTTTGCATTGTTCTACCCCGAAAAAAAAGGAAAAATAAAAACGTCCATAATAGACTGGAGCCCGCCGCTTTTGCTCCCGATTCCCCACCACTTCTCGCGTTGTTTTCTCGCCCCGTCGTATAAATTTTAATGATTTGCACGCTGCGCAACTGCGACGCCACTCCGGCGATTACAAATTAAATTAGTGACACACTTAGTAATAATTAATTTTCGCACACTTGTTGTAGATTTTCCTTACGTTTTGCTTTTGTTTTTTTGTGTTTTTTGTTTCCGTTTTTTTTTTTTTTTTTCTATTTAGCTCTCTAGTCGTCGCTGCTTTAGTGGTTGTTTTTGTTGTTTCTGCTGCTGCTGCTGCTTTTTGTTGCTTGTCGGCTAATTGTTGTTGTCGCTGCTACTGCCGTTGTTGTTGCTGCTGCTTCTGCTTTTGCTGCCTTTTTTGTTGTTGGGCGCGTGAAACTCGTCGTTGGTGTTGCTTTTTTAATGCTCTTCTCCGTTTCTCTTCTTCTTTTTTTGCATACACTTTGCGCACACACACACACTAATAGCGCCACTCGTACACACACAGGCACACGCAGCACACAGACGCACACACACACGGCACACAGACACACTGGCTCACACACACAGGCACGCACTTTGGTTGCTTGCTTGCGTTTTTTTATTGCCTCCGCACAACGAATATTTTCACTCGGTCCGTGCGCGTTTTGTGGGCGCTTTTCCGCGAGTTTTCCACCAGCGGGCTGCGGCCAGCGTCGTTGCGAGAGTTTGCGCCAGCAATTTCCAATATTTCGCTGGCCAAATTCCGTGCTTTTTGTTCGAATATTAGCCACTAATTTCTCCGCGAAGCCACCATTTTGTAAAAATATACACTTTGCGCGGTCTGGCAGCGCTGGGCCGATTTTTTTGCTTTTTCGATTAGATTGACCGTTTTGCGATGGTAAATCTTTCAAATTAGTGTGACCAAGATTTGTTTCTTGGTGTGACCAACTTTTTTTTTCTAGATTCTACATTTTGGGCTAATTTTAATATATACATATAATATTCAAGCAATATTTGCAATTAACGCAAATATGGCTAATAATTGCTTTCCAATAGCTAATGGCTTGTGTTTATTAGCCGCGAAGAGAGCCATCATTTTGTAAAAATATTTCCCTTGTGCTGTCAGGTAGCGCTGGGGCGAGAGATGTGGCAGCGCTGGCATCGGTTTGGTGCTAAAATATCCTAAAAGCGATTTGTATATATAATGTTTAACTTTTATATAATTTTAAGAGGGAGGGAATCGGTGGAAATCGGCTAAATACTTCGCTTATGCTCCAACCACAAGCCAAAGATTATTTGAGTTTTTATTAAACGCCCAATTGCTTATTCTATTTGTAGTACCTTTTAGTATTTTTTAAATATCAAATTTATAGCAAACCTATGTTCGATTTTGAGTCAGTATTTTCGATAACGTGCTAATTGTAGCATTTTTTTCTACCTTATTATAGCAAGTGTATTGCTATTAAGATTAAAGGCAGGTAAATAGTAAAATTGTAGAATAAAAGCATAAATAATAAGAAAATAATTAGCATCTTCTACATTTTTCAGGGGTGGTTTTAGATTTTTTTCATTTGTATCGTTTTAAATAAGTTATTGTCTAGTACAGTTTCCCACCTTTTGAAGAATGTTAGTTTCCATTTTAAAATCATTCTAAAGAAGTCTCTATTGCACTGATTTCTACCTTCTTCAAGTCAATACTTTGTTTGATTTGAAACAATTAAATTTTAAAAGGTTTAAAACGTTGACTTAAAAATTTGAATTAAAATCGATTAAAACTATATCGATAGATGTAAAAATCGTCCTACTGCCAGCTCTAATAATTAATAATGTTTATTTTGTTGTTCGTCGTCGTCGTCGTTGAAATTTGTACGCTAGAAATTATTACTGAAAAAATAAATACCTGAGAGAACAAAACGCGCGTCTAGTTGAACTGACTTCTGAATCGGCTGCATTTAACTTCCCACCAACAAGGACAAACCGGAAAAGGATTGTGCAAAATGTGCGACGAAGGCGTACATCTAGGTAAAATCTCAATTGTGGATCGAATTTAACTTATTTTATGGCTGTTTGCACAAGTCATTTGCATAGCCATTAACTGGCGTTCTAGTGTTCAAACAGAGACTCTCTCCCAGTGCGTTAAAATACCATTAGGCAAAGCCGGTGGTTTCCATACTTTTGTTGATAAGCGGGGGTGAGTGGCGGGGATTTGTGTGGGATTTTTTCTTGTTTAATTAAAATGACAGAAAAGTTGGCTAAATTTAGCGTAAAAAGGCGGGCACTTGAGGAAAAGCGTTGCCCTTTGGCCTTTGGTTGGAATTCGGGGCAGCTGCATTTTGGATAAACATTCACATGCATAAGTGGGTTACACTGGAAGAAATCAGATTGTTTTAGGGCAAGTCAACATTTTCTTCATTATTAAAAATTTTATTTTATACAAATTTATTTATTATTATTTTATACAAATTATGTAAAAATAAAGATAGTGTTCCAAGATTGGCTGAGAAAAGTGAGCTATAGATACGAGTGGCTTTTTTATTTACTTTATAAGAACAACATTTTTCTATTTTCCTGTAAAATGAATTAAAATACAATCATTCTTTGTGAGCATTTTAAAACAAAAAAGTATGATACTTGTTTCAGTGTACACCTGCCACTGTATGAATATGTATTTTTCCCATTTCCTTCCCATCTTCTTTGTACATTTCCTCGACTTTCGCCAATACCAATTGTTGTTCTCTGACCCTCTTCCTGATTTTCTGCCGCAATATTAAAAATAATATTTGCTCATGGCCAAAGCTAAGCCAATTTTTCTTGCCCCACACAGAGACACACAACACCAGCCAACCTTCAACACCCACCCACCCGCAGAACGACACTCCACCCTTGCCGCCCCCTTTGAAATCATTTGACATTTGCCGGCGGAATCGATGATTTTCCCGTGTTTGCGGCGATTCGCTATTCGCGTGACTTAAATGGGGTTCGCTTATCTTTAATTTTTCGGACGGCGCTCGCCGAGAATTTTTATCAGTGGCAGTTGAGCCAGTTGAAGCGTTCTTAAATTGTCTTAGATTAATTTTTATTTATGATCTCCTGACAGGAGTTAATGAATTGTGTGCCATAAACACATGGAAAGCGCAAATATAATTTCCATTTCGTTGTATACGCTTCCATCAATTAGGGCTTATCGCGTTTTTCGATGGGATAGTTTCAAGTGGCAAGCACATAGGGTTTATTACGATGAGTTATTTTTACTATATGAAAGTATAAGCTACTCAGAATAGAAATTATTGTGGTACTTTGAGCTTTAATTAATTTTATTGCCCAAGGGGCAGTATGAGCAGAGCATTCAAGGGTCTTATAAGGAAAATGCATGGCTGCTTTATCGCCGACCCATGCAAATTGTCGTGAGTTAGCACTTGATGATATTTGCTCAGCGTTTCCCAAACAGTCCCAATTGTGAATTCATTTAGCGCCCCGACCGACCGGAGATTAGATGTACTTTCAGCGCCTCCAGCCAGCCAGCAAGACCAACAGGCGGGCGGCGGTAATAATGAAAACGATCCCCGTCCCCATTGGGGCTAATTAAATTGCATAGAACCTGAGGCTGCTGTTATTGTAATCTTTTTCCTTTTTTTTTTTTTGTTCCGTTGTGTTTTGCACAGAGTGATATGCAATTGTGCAATGCACATGAGTCCGGGTCTATTTATAGCGCTTGGGGACTGTCGGGCACGTTGTTTGGCCTCGTTGCCTTGCTGCTTGAGGGAAGACCGCATAACCAAAACACCACCCAACCACCCAGTCAGCCAACCATCCACCGAACCACCGAACCACCGAGCCCCACCACACCGAGGTGTTCGTGATTGATATTTGTCTCGTTGGGACACGGACACCTACTCAATTGTTTTGATTCGAGAATTTCGAAAACAGAATTTACAATATTGTTATGCATGTTTGCAGTTTGTCGGCATTCCCTCTCTCTCTCTCTCTTTGGTATAATGAATAAATATATTCTATATTCGATTTGGCACGTACTGCAAATGGATGCCTTTTTATGGCATCCCCAACAGCGATTCCGCTTGGCACCTGAATTAGTTATGGGGCAGACCCACAAGTACGTAGCGTCCGTCCAACTACTCAAAGTCAGCGTCATAGCAATAACAAATGCATTAAATTTGAGTAGAAGGTATTGCATAAATCGGGTGGAAAAGTAGTAGAAGTATAATCACATTTGGCAATCACAAATGGGGATAAAAATAGGTAATGAACATGGATAACAACAAGGTGGAGTCACACCATTATAATTACTTTACTGGGATTGAAATGGAAATTAGTAGAGATTTAAAATTAGCTTAAATACACTTTAAAATGTTCCTATAATATTTTATGAATAATAAAGGCAAAGTGTAGCTAATAATTATATACTCTGGATTCAATTAGGAATGCGTAGAGATCAATTGAAATGGAGTAAAAAATCTGCTACAGAATATAATGAATCAAGTATAAAAGTGTAATAATACCTTTATAAACTGGACTTAAATCGGAATACGTTAAGATTTAAAATCAATGAAAATATCCTAAAAAAATATATTAAACACTGAATTCATTGTAGTATCATAATTTGATTGAAGAATAAATATTTTAAAAAGATTTGAAATCAACAGAAATTGAAACGAAATGCTGTATAATTTTGAAAAACGTTTTCAACTGATTTCATATATATAACGATATTCCAAATCTTATTTCAAGAGACTTGCCACATAATATGCTTTGCCCAAAACATATAGCTTGAATTAAGCCCCAGATAACGATCGGATCATGGCATTATACCCCCTGACTTTATTCACTCAGACATGGATTGGCTTGCCCCCATTTGGAGGCATTAATTTAGAACATATTCGAGCAAACGAACCAATTGAAATACATAGATGTGGCCAACGAGAATTCAATTGGCAGACAATCTGTCAGATATGCATCAGATAATTTCCCGGCATTCATACGAAAATTGAGGAGTCCAAAGCGAGTGCGACACTGGCAAGTGCAGAGAGATGAAATCCCAAAAATGGTCGAGACTCAAATTTGAATTTCTAGCAATAACAGTTGCCGCAATCGATTGGGAATTGCCATTAATGGTTAATCAATTGTGATTCGATTGGGGGCACGTGAGAGTTTCTGCCGTCTGCCAGATTTTTGCGTGTGGCGGCGCATGACTCGAGGTGACATTTATAAAAAGAACAGTCGCCTTGCCCCTGCCTCCGACGAAGATTCACCGCTCGCCAGGCATTGTGCGACCTGGGACCTGGGAGCTCGCCTCCATTGTTGAGTCGGCTTTAAGCAGATTAAGCTGGATTACGATAAATTGCTTACATACTGCGAATTAAGGATGGAGCGACCGGGAAATTACTTCAATTTCGCATTCGGCAGCGTTAAAGGGAAATAACAGAAAGGCAAAGGAAATTACACATAAAATTCTTGTCGACATTTCCTGCACACTAAAGTGCAAAATTGAATTATGACGTTCTGCTGAGCGGGCGATCGGCCAAAAACAAACAACAAAATAAAGGGGAATGGTCAAGGGAACAACAAGAAAAAAGTATTAATGAAAAATGAAAAACAAAGATCAAGCGTTTGGCACAGACATTCCAATTGTGGCGACACCACAGAGCTGAACAAAATATCATTTTAAAAATACCAAACAGCCAATCAAAACGTTTCAAAAACATAGAGAAAATGTGGCATTAAATTCGTGGGAAGAAAGTTGAATTAAAAATAGATTAGCTTAAAATGTAATAGTTTCAGCTGGTGAAATAAAATAACAAAATCAAAAACTGCACTGATTTATTTAGTAAATAAAAGAAAATATTTATACCAAAGAAGGAATAAATATTATTCATTATTTCTGTTCTGTTAAAAAACCATTAAACCTGCACTTTTGAAACGCACTGTCATGCGTTTCTACATTATGTGGAAATGTTTTGCAACTTTTCCCACAATTGCCGCAAGCAGTGCCATGAAAAGCTCGTTTAAGGGTTCTATTTATAGTGGCAGACTTGACTTTTTCAGGGGCCAAATGAAATATGGCAAACAAGAACCAAACTCATTCAGGCAATCGCATGATTAACTATGCTACTACATATTCAGATTATGTGTTTCGTTTCATTCCACGATCCTGATTAAATGTCCGCTTAGAGGCTCGTTAAGTTGTCAAAATTTTAATAGCTGAATAAACATTTGTCAGCAATTTGTTAATTGCATTGCAAAACAAGCATTCTATTAAAGTGCTGCTTAAATATGTAATGCCTCATGCCGGCAATTAGAGTGATTCGGTCACTATTCTGCGCTAATTTCGATTATGGTTTATATATATAGCGGATAATGGTTATTATTAAACCATGGTCACCTGAGGCAAGGTGTAAATTAAATAAGGAAGTGCCTCTAAATATTGTTTATTTTTGCTTTGTTAGATAACAGATATATGATAACAGAGTTCTTTTTTACATTAAATAACCAGTTTTTGCCAGCTTTGCTTATTCATATGTATGACTACTTTTCTGAAAAAACATATTCCCTAGAATTCAAATTAAATTTCTTTGAAGTTTAAGTTAATATAACTTAGTTGCCATGCTAAGTTTTTTCTTACTCATTATCCAAATGGTTCCTGTTCAATGAGGAATTCGGCAGTTTATTTGATATTTCATCATTGTTAGCGTACAATTGGCGTGTGGGCAGCAATTAAAGTCCAACATAGTCAGCAGTGAGTATATATTTATAAATTCAATTCCACGGATCGCACTCTGCCCCCGTTCTCTCTAGAGGTATGAGTGTCAGAGGGAAATATGAGGCTTGAAATCACAGAGAAGTGCGTGCACTTGGTCCCAATTGACCCAATTTTAATGCAATTTGAGCCCTAAGGAAGTCCAGGCAGTTTCCCCCAGCCATTTCTTACACTTCAATATTAAATTAAACATTAAAGCTTTTTAAAATTGTACAATTAAAATTATAAATTAGTTTGGTTTAAGGAAAGATATTCAAAATAATCACTCTTTCGTCTTTATTTTTTTGGGTAAGAAACAATGTGTACAAGTAAAGCTTATAAAGGAGCTCCTTTTTTTGTATAGTGTAGAAACGTCGGAAGCGGGAGGGACCCGTTTAATTACACGCTTACACGCAATTTCCGCGGCGACTGCCGCTGGGGGAAGTTTACTCGAGGCGGTGTCGTGGAGACCTCTGTTTGCTTGTTTGTTTATCTCGGAATACTTATGTTTATTACGGTAATTTTGCTCGATTCCACCTACCCGACTGCCCCCCTGACGGCCTTTGGCTTGCGAGTTGTTTCCGCGGGAAGAACATACTTTTTAATTCATCCAATCTTGCTTGTTCAACAAATAGGGTTTTCAATTAAACACTGTGTACATTTACAAATCGCCAGGAATGCAAAAAGCTGGGGAAACTCTGCTCTATTATTAACAATTTACGATTGTAGTTTCCGAATAAAATAAAACATTAATTAAAAAAAAGACAACATTGTAACGTTTACCTTTTGTCCTTTCAGACCACCATGTCCACTTCGACGCGGCCACGGTGAAGGATGACTTCGAGTCGGACAGCTGTGTGACATATCAACGGTCGGGCGACACGATCGCGGTTAGCCTGGGCTTCCTGCAGATCAACCATCGCTACCTGATCGACCTGAAGCTGCCGACGACGCTGTTCGGGGATGCGGGAAAGCAGCTGCCGGGCAGCAAGTTTGAGCCGGTGGTTAGCGCCACACCGAATCTGCACTGCCGGATTACGGAGTTTGCGGGCACCAAGCATGACGAGCACGACTTCTTCGAGATGAAGATCGAGTTCTTTGCGTACAAGGAGAAGCTGCTGCGCGAGGTACTGCACATCGTCAGCTCGAGCAACGCGAAGGAGCTGCTGCAGCTGGTGATAGCCGCCCGGGTCCTGGGCAAGGGCAAGGGCACGCCCATGCTGCGGACTGGCATACACTGCATCGGCGTCGAGCGGGATGAGGATGAGTCGGAGGCCTCCGATTTTGCCGGCTTTGAAAGCAGCAAGCCCTAATTCGTTTTCTTAGTTAATTGCAAAGATATTTACGTAGTTCTTAAGTGCAGCGAAGGCGAAAATTGTAAGGCGTGACGTTAGTTATCTACCTACATAGAAAACAATTGTGTAAAACTCATTGAGCATTTGCATTTACGTTTAGGCTTCGGTATCAGTTTTGGGTTCAGCTGCAGTTTCAGATTTGTTTGTTGTACTTAAAAGTTTGTAAATTACCCGAGTCCGTCGTGACTCTGGAGGTTGCCAGGAATAGGTGTACGCGATTGTAGCTTGACTTTTACAAACAGTTTTATGACCATTTACCTTGTATTCTATCTGAAACCTATTTGCATTTTGACATTAAATTATGGCATTCTAAAAGCTCTGCTTCCCATTGTAAGCTACTCAGGCCAGTCAACCAATCATTTTTGCATTTTCCCTCTTCTAAATATATTATCTCTTAATATATTAGCATTGTCAGACTAATTAATTGACATGAACTGCGATAAAAAGAGTCAATTTATGATTTCTTCTGGGGAAATTGTTCATTTTTAATGGTTTCGAATTGTATTCATTGTACATACATAATATCATCATACATACCTAGAAACACTTTACTCAAAGTATTCTCACAATTTAATTCAAAAAACTCAAAAAATCACACACAGACCAAGCTGCAAATCTGTTTTTCTAAATGTGTATAGAAATAGAAACATAAATAGTTTCAAGTCCCAGATGCAATTTATTGTGTGACCAATGCGAGGTGCTCGCAACATAAACCCCATTGAAGCATTAACCGACTCAAGATATGTAATCCTTTTTGACTAAAGTTAGCCCGAGATTAGGGCCTTTTGATAATCTATTCAAGTTGATAATATTTTGCACTGACGAATGTATAAAAATGGGCACCGTAAGCGTAACTAATTAGATTTTTTAAACTTAAATCGATCAAGAAACCGATCAAGAACAAGGTAACCAAATTATTGGAGCTCAATATAACAAGATATTCTGTATACAGTCTAAGTTTATTATCGAGTAGGCATGCCGTTGTCATGCCGTTAATAAAAATCCGTTAAAACACATCAATAAATACAGTTTATTTATAACGATACGATACACATACACAATATTCACGAATTACCATGTCGCTGCCGGGAACCCAAATGGAGGTGCACTCTCCAATTAGACGGAAACTCACGTTGCTAAATCTGCCATACGATGTTGTTGACATAATATTCTCAAAGGTTGACTTTCGTCACCACAGGTATTTACGGGGCGCGTGCAAGAAGCTGAGACAGCTTCACAATTGCCACATAATGCACAAGTATAATCAGTATGTTGCACGGCAAGTAAAACAGAGGGAAGACAAGAATTTGAGGTTGATGCTCCAGGTACGCCATACAATATTGTCTTTTATATGTTTAATATAATTATTACTTGCTACTTACAGATCATGGACGGAACTGCGAGAAACTTCCTGCAGGCCGGCTTAGAGTCACAATATGCCAGCAACATACTTTACTTCTTTGAAGTCAACCCCAGGACGAGCGCTTCTGTCATTTACGACTACCTCTATCGTCTCCAGCTCGGCCTGGAGGACCCACTTTTCCCCGAGGATGATTCGAGCAGAAGTAGTGTTCGGGATCTTCGAATCATCTACACGATTGCTCTGTTCAGGCTCCTGCGAGTGGGTATCAAACGTGGTTGCTTATTTCCAGCTAACAGACATTGGTTTCTTTCAGAAATTCCGCAACTTTCGGATCGTGGAATCGGACATGAACATAATGCACTGGCAGCTCGTGGTGGAGCTACCACGTGTCTTTCTCGGCGTGATAGACGAACGCAATGTTAATTTCCGCAACTCTAATCGGAAGAGGCGCATCGGTCTTTTGTCGATTCTGGCTGAGATGCTGTTCTACGTCAAAGGAAACCGCAGCTTCGGGTAAAAGGGCTCTTTAATAGGGAAAATGTGTTATAGCTACCTTGTAGTTTCGTTTTATATCGTAATATAATCTTGATTTTGGATTTATAGTGAGAGAAATAGTCAAATGATATATCTTCAAAAATATGCCACTCAACATTTTATCGAAAATATCGTATATATAGAAATTTTATATATAAAAAATATCACATTTGACGTTAAAATCTCGATATAAACAGCAGTTTGTAAATCTTTGCAGTGTGTTAAGTTTACGGTTACATTTTCTCTATATTTAGCGTTAGTTCTTATGTCCGATATAATAAGAAATTATCTCATTTCAAAGTATTAAAATAGGAATTTTTAAAAAATTATAAATTTAAAAAAAATACAGTCTCATTCTTTTTTAAACATTTTTCCTATCTTTCGTATGGCAGCTATGTTAAATTGCTGTCCGATCTTAACCTTTCAATAGTATTCTTAGTAGAAAACTATTTTAAATAGTTTTCAAGCTGATTAACAGAACAGAATATACTTTTCTTAAATTGATTAGTCTAGTATCGAAAATATATATATCTATTTTCTGCCATCCTCTGCAATATACCTAATTGTATTTTTAACATTACAAATATATGAAAATTAGTTTTAGTATTATTTTTATGTTATAGCTTCTCTATATATATTTTTTTTTACAAGTTTCAATCTTTTCATATCAATTATCATTTTCAGCGGCTTCAAGGATACCGGAAATGTGGTCTTCACATATGGCTTCCAGTCTGGCGATCGAACTAAAAGGAAGCCACGCTTAATGATCAAGTTTATAGTACTGGCCTCGAAGATGATACTTAATCTGCTGCAGGATGTCATAACCGGAAAGGATGTTACCAAGAAATCTTTCCACGTGCAGAAGGAGGCGGTTTTTAGAGCTAGGCTCGAAGTGAGCAGCAAGCCAGAAAAACGGTTTTTCGATTACGGCACATTGCACATTAATATTTTTCATGACGAGGAGACAGTAACTTAGTTCACAGTTCTAGTAGATGTTTATAGTATTCAGTTTTTATGGCCTGTGTCAAGAAAAAGGCTAACTAATTTTAATAATGCTCATGTGGACTTTAGGTAATTGCTCAGTTGACAGGTTTATAATGATAAATGAGATTTGTAAGGTATAAAAATTCCTAACTTTTTAGTTTAGTTTGGAAATGAGCAAAACTAAAGATTAACTTTACAAAATTTAAGTTGGTATGCTTACATATATAATAGTAATAGCCTTATCTTGCATAAATCCCGCTTAAAGAGGATTATAAAATTTCTGTCAGTTTTCCATTTGGATACATTTTGTAAACATTAAGTAGATTATATCTTTGAGGAATTTAAACAGAATATTGGAAATAAATTGTAGTCCCATGCACTTTTTATCTCACACTCGGGAAAGTCAGCGATTTCGATTCGCCAATACGAAGGCGGGGAAGTACACACGTATCGTTCTATAAACAAACCTAAGAGATATTTTCCCCTCGTTGCATTGTGCTGTCTTGGCTCCTACTCTCTTACGATGACAAAACCAAGAGAGATTTTCACGGCTCTCGGCTCTAGACTTTTCGATTTCTTAGCTTCGGGCACCGGCTTTTTCGACGATCATTTGTACGGGATTTCCTGAGCTGCAACGACGACACAATTCTCATCGGCAATAACTGAATTCGTGACAAGATGATGACCTGGGAAAATAATAAACAATTAATAATTGGAGTAAATGTGTTCATTTTGTTAGCAGTTTCTTTTATCACCATCTGGTGTATTATTATTAACAAAGATTGATTAAAGACACAAGCCAAAGTGAGTGATTTTATGTAGCCAAGATATCTGGACTACAATGTGGCTAAATATAAATATTTTCCAGCGACTGAGATGCGGGCGGCATCGACCACAACAACGAGGCTGCATTATTCCGCATCACTTGATAGTTTACAGCATGACATACCCACAATTGTTACGATCAATTGGCTGTAGCAATACCGAACGATGATCAAGTTACAAATAAAGTGAAAAACTAAAAGGAAATATGAAGTGCATTTAATTATTTAGCTGTTTTTAAGGGTTTCGAGTGCTTTGTGTAAAAGTTTTCTATTTAAAAAATAGGAATCAAAATTTTGTGTTTCGCAGTTTAAAATATCTGGATGTAGGTGCTCTTCGTTACTACGTGAAGTGTCGCCCACAGTGATAAATTTTATACCAGATAAAGTAAGAAAAAACCACTGATAAAACAATTTTGTTTGTTTCTGGATTTCCGCCTTTTAAATTTAAATTTAAAACCATAGAGCCTAAAAATAGAAAAGAACAGTAAGCCAACTAAACGGGGTTTTGAGAATTATAGGGTTTAATTTAAATTTCTTATCAAACAATCACTTGCATTTTATATATCAATGCTGACTGCAGTTTACGTAGTTACGATAAGTACCTCTTTAGCCATAATTTTGACTTATTTTATTTCATATAAATGAGTTTAAAGGATAGAAAAAGTATACCTAGTTTCACCAATCGTAGTTCTGTTGATTATCTACCATCTCAAAGTTAATTGGTAACTTACGAATTACTCTCGAATCCGGTTGCGATGTGTGAAAATGTTGTATAACTTCTTGTTTCTAGTGGCTGACTTGGCAGTAACCGCAACACACAGGTGAATTCAAATCTATGACTTCACTTACATTAAGAATTTAGATCAAACTTTACTCGTATTCAATTCCCTGTTAGTGAAGTTTCAAATAAATAAATCCATAGAAAGAATCTGTGCTGTTTTGGTAATTATAGCTTGCTGATCCTCATAGTTAGCTATATGACTTGTGATTACATATAAATACTGGAAAGTGGATTCATTACTCAGTGTTATTTTCTCATGTTAACCTAACTTTGGAAAGATAGTGGTTCCTCGACGTGTAGACTCCATGAATTTATAGTTTTATTACCTTTTTCATCAGCGGGCGATAAGAAGTTACTCATCCAACCCCAGAAATTGTTAAAAGGTAACTGAAATGGTCAACCTGATAAAAAATCATATATCTATTATATACTTTATATTTACAACTGTAATTTTATTTATACAGTAGCTTCTGTTTTTTCCTTCAATATATTTGAGCTACACATACATATGTATGTTTGTATCCTAAATTATATTATATTCTTAAGACTCAAAAGCCAAGTCACAGACATTGAAGAAGGGTAAAGCCATTTTCTCTGAAATATACAGTTAGATCAAAGTGAGAACCAGTATCTTATTCTCTCTTCAAACCTACCCCCACTGATAATTTGTTGCTTTTTGTTTATGTTATTATTTTTTCTTTTATAAACAAAGCTAAGGGGTATTGATTGCTCTTTTCTTTGTAAGTTCACAAATAAGCAAAGGATTTATTCTTATGTGGAAATTATATTGAATGCAACTAGTATTCTTTAAACAACAACAAACGATATAACTGTTGATAAACAATTACCGGGAAAATCAGAATATCACGTGATAATTGTGTCTAAATTTGGAGAGATCATCCATTATTCTTTACATACATAAATACGTTAAGCTGAACACTCACTTGTTTTTTTTTCGAAAATTCGTCGTACCCATCTAGTTTCTCATACAAATTCACTCAACCCATTTTGACCATTTAAATATGGATTAAAGTAAATTGAAAAGAGAGGTGGCCACTCGATAGACCATAGACCAAAACACCTGAAAAACAAGCATGCATATAAAATCATTGACTTATATGTGCCAGACTAGGAGTAATACATACATAAAGTTACTTTTTATATAATTAATTAAGAGACAAGGATCTGTGCTATATGAAATACAGTTGTTTGTGAACTCGATTCGACTTTGAAGCCACCTAATCAATAGACCTAACTATGATACATCCGTTTAAGTAAAAAGTGACCTTACACCTCAGAAATGAGCTCAATGAAAGTGCCATAGCACCTGTTAAACATTATAAAATTCTTATTATAAAATTGGCATTCATTATGAATTTAAGGGATTTAAAAATGTAATAATTGAAAATACTTCCATGAAGTGTTTATTTTGAGCTAAAATATTCTGTTTTATTGTTTAAATTTATAAGTTAAATTGCAGAAAAGCTGCCACACCCCATCAGTCACCGTCGATTGCTCTTTAATTTCGATGGGTATATTATGTGCGGAAGGGGGAGGGAGGCAGTGCCGACGAGTGTGCCAGTCGGGCCTTTTAAACGATAATTAAAATGCATCAATTTATTGCCGTGCGCCGTGCGATGCGCGATGTGCGAGCAATAATAGCCATTTAATAAATATGCTCAATCAATGCCACCCCGCGCGCAGTGCAGCTTCCCTCTCGAAAATAGCGAAAAGAATTGGGGATAAAAAATATTTGCTTAATTAAAGTAATTACGGTTTCATATTTCATGCGGCGCGAACCTGTAGCTGGCCCAGGACCAGGACCTGGACCACGACCAGGACTTCTGGTTCGGTCTGGGCGGTAATTACGTTTTGTCATAAATTTAACATTTATTTTAAAATGTCATTAAGTACTTAACGTGCTGTCCTTGTCTACTTGCTCCTCTCTGTCCCTGCCTTTGTCCTAGCACTGGATTTTCCACTTCCTTGATGGTTTGGCATCATTCAAGTGGCCAAAAAATAAAAATGAAGGCTAACAAATGCACAGTTTTTGGTAGAGATGGAAATTATTAAATGGATGTTTTCTTTACTCTATTGCTAAATTTTTCGAATGGAAGCTTACAAATATCTGTGGAAAGTCGAAAAATATTTAAAGCTTTTGAAAATTGTATCACTTTTAGATTCCATTAAGTAAGTCATATTAAATAGCATGATCAGCTATGAGGAAAATTAAGAATAAACACAATAATATTTTTCTGTATTCTCATCTCAAAAAATTACCCTATAAATGTAACCAATATTAATTAATTATAAATTAGCAAAACATATGTACCTTTTCATATTATCCTCATGACATTTGATGTCTCCAGAGGTGCCTTTAAGGTAGGGAAAATTATTATTTCGAATATGCCAAGGATAATGGCTTTCCCATCACTGTTTTCTGCAGATATATGGACACATGTAGATATGTGTCTGCAGATGAATGTGGCATGCAACAAAAGGAGAAGTGTAAAAAATGAAGGCAGGGGAAGTGGGGAGAAATGTGACAAGAGAATCCAACAGCAAAATGAATAATGTAAATACGCCAAGTGTACAAAGTTTTAATTGTTATCATGTTTTGTTTGAACGTTGCTCCCTCTTACTCTGCTCTCGCTCCCTTTCTCTGTCTGGCACTTACGCCTGCTTCCAAGATGCATCCATTTACGCTTGGCCAAGTTTTACTATACATTGCGCATACGACACATTGGTCTCTGGATCTGGATGTGGATCTGCAGTTGGCTGAGTGGCAGCAAAGTTTCCATTTTGCATATGCGCCTCGAGGCCCTCTGTCATTTCGCTTCTGCAACTGGAATTGGGGTGCTTTAATCCACGTTTTATTCCTGCACACATAAACTACTTTTTAAATCAGGGAACCCCTTTGTTTCAAGGGATTTGCAGGGGGCTTTATGCAGAAAATTCGTCAGTCTTAATTTTAGTTCTTTAGTCATTTTTTGTTTCACAAATTTATTACCTTCAATTTGAGTTATTCAGACAAAATTTTCCCCGTCTTGATAGAATTAATTACCTTGAGTTTAGCTTTTACCTTTCTGATTTTAAATTTTGCTTTAAAATTTAACGCAAATGTACTTTTTTGTGAAAATTAAATGAAATATATATAAATTGCATATGGAGTAGAATATGAAACTTTTCTTTAAATTTATTACCAGCAATTTTATTGCCTATTTTCCTTTTTCTACCTTGATAGTTCCAATTATTTAAGGTTTTGATTAAAATAACACATTTCACTTTGACAGTTCAGGAACATTAAACTTGAAAAGGAATTCAGAAAAAACAAATGCTTGATTCCCGCAAGAATAAACCACTTTTGTAGTCAATCTCTTTTATTTATATTCGTAAATTTATTACCTCCAATAAATTCTGCTCGTGACAGCCTCAATTATTTAAAGTTTTGTTTAATTTCAAACGTTTTGCTTTGACCGTTTAAGTCATTTATGGCTATTAAAGTTTAAAAATGTTTCACTTGCAGTTGATTTGCATAAATATTTAAACTTGTTTAGCTTGCATAAGCATTTTTGCCTCTGACTTTTGCCACGAGAGTCTAGTTTTCCGGCTTCCAGCATCCTGTGGCTTCGGTCGGTATTTGTTTGGCACAAATTTTAAGTGATTTATGCTGGCCACAATTGGCTGCGTCTCGGTCAACTCCATGCCAATGAACGAAGCCATGAAAAATGCAAGAATATGCCCGAAAAGGAGCGACTCCTGTGCGGGTATCTCTCTATCAGGGCATACATATTTATTTGCCAACATTTACTTATGCTGCATTTGAGGCAATTTTGTTTGGCCAACTCAAAAGCAGAGTGTCCAGACAAAGTTGCAGCTATAGATTTGCCAGCAAATTGCGTTGCCACAAGGACGCACATGAGCTATCAGCCTCTAGACTCAAATTGGAGATACCCGCGTGTCACGTGAGCGGGGGGATTACTTTGACTTTTAATTTATGTTTTATTATATTATTTAAAATAAATTAAAATTTAAACTTGCAGTCAAGATGGGGTAAAAGTAGAAGGCTGAATGCTTGCCACAGAAACAAGTTCTTTTAACAGAAAGGATTCTTAAAATGTTAATAATAAACTAAGAATCATAAACACTTTTTAAATTTAAATCTAATAAAACATGTCACTTTTAGCATAAACTTAATATGTAATAAAAATAACTTATTTCGTGACACGGAAACTATTAAAGATAATGGCCAACTCTAATCCAAACACTTGAAAGTTGTGCGATTCGACTTGGACCGGCCTTCTGTTGGTTTACTCGAGCACTTATTTATTTGATAATAATTTCAGGGTTTCTTCCAAAACAAACTATTTACGTTGGTATTTCTGGGGAAGTGGTGCAGCGGAGACTCGGGTTGAAGCCATATATACATACATACTACTTGTGCTGGGAACTCGACCGGACCGAAGCGAGCCAACTCTTTTGTCTAAATAAATAATCAAAATGTCATAACAAGTGCAGCGGGAGGCGGTGCCGGAGCGGAAGAAATGTATCTCATCTGCCAGGCATGTATCTGCAATGTTTATGCAAATTCCTGCCAGCCACTCCCGGCTCCGGCTCCGGCCTCGGCTCTGGTTCTGGCTCCATCTCCTTAAGGCCATCCGTGCTGTGCTGTGCCGTGCTTCGTGCTCCTGATTACGGATACGCACACGCAGCCGGGATCGACCTAGCTCCCCCAGGATGCATCAGTGCAATATAAATATTTTACATAGATTTTACATAGCTGATTGAAGTCCGTGTGCATATGCTAAGCCACATCCTCCACGCTGTGAAATTATCCTTTGCATGGCAATCATATCAAATCAAATTTAAAGTGCCCCACACCAGGCACAGTGGGCTTGACATGACTCCTTAAAGCTGCCAAATATGGGGATTGCTTCTTCTAACTTAAAGAAACGAATTCATTAATGGTTTTGTTAGTGTAAATATAATTTGCACCACTGGTGGCTCTAGTTGTTGTTATTACTGGAGGTTCCATGTCTTTGGGACTTTAAATTTTTAAATATTTTAGCTTCTAGGCAAAGCCAATAAATATGCACTTGCTTGTAAGACATCTTGAAATATCTTTGTAGAATCAAAAATTATAGCTTTAGCTTTTGCTAGACGACGTTAAATCTTATAAAATGAATATATACACTGATATTTATATAAAAGAATTATTGTTTCAGTTTTCTTTCAACTTTGATTTATTCTGCCCGTTTAATGAAATTATCTTAATATTATCTTTGTTATTTTTTATGAAATGCAAGCAAGTCTTCAACTTGAGTTTCTGTTTCGTACTTACCTTTTAAGGGCTTCAGTTTCCCAAAATTCTGCCGATCTTATTTCCCATTTCTATATTCGATAAATCTCCTTTTAACCCACATCCAAATCCCACCCATAGTTCGGACCAGCACTATGCTAATGTGGCTCAGCATTTGCATACAAAGGCGTAAGCCTAATTGAACCAGCTGTGATTGGTATGGCCCCGCCACCAAACCATGAATCTGGGGGGTGGCTGGGGGTTAAGGGTGGTCGGGGGAAGGTGATAAGGTGTGAGGGGGTGGGTCTTCGGGGCTAACCGATTCTGCGGGCGGGAATTAGTGGTGACGGCGGTGCAATTAATAGCTAATTTAGAGTCGATGTTAAAAAGGCAACATTATTTATGATTATTTGTTTATTGCTTGCGGGTCGTTTGCCGCTTTTCACCTGAACAAATTAACACTCTGCCGTCCCTTCCGGAAAGCACTCTCTCACTCCCACTCCCACTTCCACCTCCTCACCCACACACATGCAGGGGAAAAGCCGCTGGCAGCATTTAGCTGCAATAGACAGCCATTTTGTGGTGTTGCCTCGGCGATAAAGTAATAGCTGCTATTTGGGTTTATGACACACACACACACACTCATATACACGCTGGGCAGGCTACATGTGTTTTTGGAGAATTTTCTCTGCTTCCGGCAGACACAGACACAGCCATAGACGCCTTTGTTGTGCTTTTCCACCAAGTTAAAAGCAGAAGCCGCTGCCAAAGGCAAAGCTGCAGATGGCTGCACAGCGAAATATTTGGGTATTCTTGATTGAGTTTTATATAAAAGTAAATGTTTATATACATTTGACATGATTAATTAAGTTAATTGTAGTTCTGGGTCGATGGAATACCAAATACGTTAGGGAAATTGATGGAATCATGAAAATTATCTACTAATAGTAATAGATACCTATACTTCTTGTATATGGTTTGAATAATTTCGTTTAATTTGTCACAAATAGACAAATATATCAATAAGCACCTAAAGTTGATGTTAATATACTGTTTGTAGAAACTAAATTGAAATTGGGAAAGTAATCAGTATATATTAAGCGTAACATTCAAGTAAATTAAATGCATAAATTGAAAATGAAGTACTTGCACTTAAATATTGACCATATTCATTCTATTACCAAATAAATAGATATATTTAATCTCATTATAATTTTCTTTTGGTACTTTCTTTAAAAATACAACATATAAGCGGGTATTTACATTCTAATATGCATTATTAACAATTATTAATAATAATTAATAAATAAATAAATAAGTATAACTAATTTGTATATAAATTACCATCTATATTTCCTAAAGAATTCCAAATATAAGAGATGAAAACTTTAGATGTTTGATTTTAAGGAAAAACCACTAATTTTTTTTAGCAGTGCCGAGGCGGAGGTGGCCGCTCCCATAAGAGGCGGGGGCGGGAAGGCGTGGCAGGCGAGGCGTCATTTTGTCTGCGGTTAGACGCGCGTACGTTTTCATGTTTTGTTCGTATTTCTTTTTGTGTGTACTTGCTCCCCGTTCTTTATGCTCTTGTTCTGTTTTATTTTTTCCACTTTTGATTTTCCTATTTGGTTTTTCGTTTTTTTTTTTTTTTGTTACAGCGATTTTTCCATGTTGGTTTTTGGGCTGTTGCGCTGCCGTGTTTTCCGCGGACTCGCTGTTGTTGCGGTTGCAGCACGTCTGAATGTGTTTATGGCGCGCATATCCGCAAATATGCAATCAGACCATAATCTACTTAATGTCTTTTTCGCTCGCCCAGGACGAAAGGACGAAAAAAGAAGAAAAAAAGATACGCATTGTGAATGAAGTAATGCAGTTTGGCACATTTCGCCCATATTTCGCAGGGAATTCACACGTGCGTGCGGCTATTTATGCGTCCTATGTGCCCAAAGGCAGAGGACACGGCACATTAACCGAAATTAGGCTGTCACTTTTTAGGCATTCGCGCATTAGCTTCGAAAATTCGTTGAAAGTGCGTGTTTTCGTTTTCGAGTTTGGCTCGTTTCATTATTTTTATGATTTCTGCTGCCTACTTTTCGGGACCCAGCGAAGCGTGCAAGGCTTTGAAGTGCTCCTTGCTGCCACAAGGATATTACATGCCAACAGTGAGTGTGTACATTCCTCTAAAGAGCCAACTGTTGCCCAAGCAAGGCAGAAAACTTTTAAATTGATAATTTAAATGGATATTAGGAGATTTAACAGAGAATTTTTTTGATTATTTGAAGGCTAAAAGATCGTAAAAAAATTTGTTCTTAGATATGGTATTAATATACATATGCTAACCCATTTTTGTAAACAGTATTCCATCTCGTTATAAAAATCCCCCCTTAATTTTTGAATTCACCCAACCTTTTAGCCAATTTTAAAGACAAGTCCTGTCCAGAAAGCGAGGCAACACGGAAACAAAACGCGGCCAAAACAAAAAGACGCTGGCAAAATATTTTGCCGCAGACAACATTAGATATTGTTTTGAGCCGTGCAGACATGGACGGCTGGCATTCTAGTTTTAGTTTCTGTAGCCGTAGCTGTTGCTGGCTCCCTTATTGTTATTGTGAAAGTCGGAGCCTGGAACTTGGAGCCGCAACTCGCAGCCCCAACTGAGTCCTCCTGGGCCAGAGCCCGAGCCCGGGCCGTTATTGTTGACTTGGCGCACAATGCGGCCATAAAAAGCTGGCAAAGGCAGCGGCTAACAATTGGGACAATAAAACGGCTTTAAGACACAGCACTGCACTTTCGAGAGCAGACCGCAGATAAAGGCAATTAAAGGAACTTCAGTTTACTAGAGCTCTCTATCTGAATCTAAATCGGAATTAGGAGAAATTGCTGTTGGATCAGCGATGCTATTCCCTCACGTGGCATTGAATAAGCCCTTTACGGTCTCATCGGTGATGTCGATGGCCAGATCGTAGTATCCTAACCGCCGCAGCAGTCGCTCCTTGTCCTCGGGAACACCGTATATGTCCTCGATGGGCATCATGATCTCCGACTCGTTGGGCAGGATCAGCTTGCGCGCGTCCTTGCGGAACAGAGCCACCGCCTTGACCATGTTCGTGTGCGCCCTCGCCAGGTGCTGAAGGGTGAGTGTCTTCCGCTTGGCCGACAGCTTCGACTGGATCCTGTCGAGCCGCGAGATCAGGGTGAGCAGAATGAAGCGAGAGTAGCGATCCTTGATCTCCAGCAACGACATCTCACCTGGAAATGTTAGTATTAAAGAATGACAATAATTTATATTCATCGATCTCACCGCCATCCTCTATGGGTGGATGCATGTAGAAGTTCAGGATTATGGACACGAAGATCGTATTGATCGTGAATATCATCAGCAGCATCGCCAGCTGGAAGTAGTCGACGTCCTCCGAGAAGGTCTCTGCCAAGTGCTTCCAGTACATGAGGTCGCTGTTGTGCACCTTCCACTGGTAGTGCAGATAGCCGGTCACCAGGATTCCCAGTCCGCTGTAGATCGCGATGATGGGGTAGTTCACCGTGAAGTAGTCGTGCGACTGCATGCGCAACATATACCAGGACTCCATCCTCTCCGCGGTGTCTGCTTTGTGTCCTTGGGCCTTGGCTGGGATCCGTAGGGGGTCGTCGGTTTATTTAATTTTGCCTAATTTTGAACAGTTTGTTCCGAAAGGTAGAGCTCTATTTGAGTCTTCGGGCGGGTCTACTGAGTTGGCGAAGACTATACATAAAATTTCATAGTTGACTCCCGTTTATGATTTCTTATTTAAGTAAATTGTTTTATTTACTGAGAATTTGAGTTGAATTCCGAGTGGCAAGCTTTTTTATAAGAGTTATTTCAAGGCTTCACACTGAGACCCCAATTTTGTGGATGTCAAACATGTTTGGCAGTTGCAGCTGGGAGGGCCAACATGTTGGGCCTCATTGGTTTGAGCTTTTAACTTTTGGTGGCTGCAAAGGTTGAGTGGCTTTTCCATAGCTCTGAGAGTCTCTTCTCCACTTCCCCTTCAACAGCGAACCTCGACAGGCCTGGGACCGCCCACAACTGCAACGGCATTTGCAACAACCAGCTCCTTAAAGTCTCAAATTTATTATTATTTGTTAAATACAAAGTTTCTTTTTCTTGTTTTTTTGTTTTTGGTTTGGGTTTCGTTTTTTTTTTTTTTTTTTTTTTTT